>UESW01003477.1:0-40304 GCA_900491605.1 Calamus simplicifolius
AAAATATAAATTATTATATACTTGAAGCCATTATAAATAAAAATTTATTAAAATAAATAATGATATCACTACAAGAAAATACTGAAATAGCGACGCAAATTTAGCGACGCATAATTCATCACTAAATTGTGACCACTTTGCGACGCCTCTGTGACAACAAAATATTGCGACGCAATTAGCGACTCAATTAACCAGAAAATCAAAAAAAATTAAATTTTTAATATTGCGACGCAATATCTGCATCGCAATATTAAAAATTTAATTTTTTTTAAAATATAAATATCAATAAAAATATTGCGATGCAATATTTGCGTCGTAATGTTTTTAACAGAATTAAATATTTTAAATAGCGACGCAATAAAATAGATAATTAGAAAAATTATTTTTAATTTAGCGATGCACCAATTATATCGCAAATAATTGAAATAAAATTAAATTTTATAAAATTTAATTATCGAAAAAAAATATTGCGACGCATCATAGTGCGTCGCAAAGTTTTAAAAGAATTAAATATATTAAATAGCGACACATTAGCGACGCAATAAATTAGAAAATAAGAAAAATTATTTTTAATTTAGCGACGCAACAAATGCATCGCAAATAATTTAAATGAAATTATATTGTTTAAAGTACAAATAGTTTATAAAATATTGCGATGCATAACAGTGCATCGCAATATTTTGAAAAAAATTAAATATTTTAAATAGCGACGCCTTAGCGACGCAATAAACTAGAAAAATAAAAAAATTATTTTTAATTTAACGACGCAACAATTGCATCGCAAATAATTTAAATAGAATTATATTTTTACAGTATTAATATTTAAAAATATTGCGACGCCACCCAGTGCATCGCAATATTTTGAAAAAAATTAAATATTTTAAATAGCGACGCATTAGCGATGCAATAAACCAGAAAATAAATTAAAATTATTTTTAATTTAGCAATGCAATAACTGCGTCGCAATTATTTTAAATAAAATTAAATTTTATAAATTATAAATATGAGAAAAAATAATTGCGACATAACACAGTGAGTTGCAATGTTTTTAAAAAATTAATTATGTTAAATAGCGACGCATTAGCGACGTAATAAGCCAAAAAATTAATTAGAAAAATTATATTTTAATATAGCAACGTACTTGTTGCATCGTAATTATTAGAATTAAAATTAATTTTTTATATATTATAATTATCATATTAAAAAAATACGACGTAACCCTTTGCGTCGTATATATTTAAAAAAATTAATTATGTTAAATAGCGATCGGTCCAAAATTGATCGTGACCGATCGGAATAAGGGCTTGGATCGATCGTAACCCTGGATCATCGTCGATCGGACCGATCGCCATGTTTCGAGATCGGTCATGGCCGATCGAGATCAGGGCTTGGATCGATCGCAACCGTTGGATCGTCGCCGATCTCGGACGGATTGCAACTGTCCGAGATAGGTCGTGGCCGATCGGGATCATGGCTTGGATCGATCACAACCATCGGATCTTTGCCGATCGGACCGATCGATTGCCGCGGTCCGCGATCGGTCGTCGCCGATCGAGATCAGGGCTTGGATCGATCGTAACCGTTGGATCGTTACCGATCTCGGACGGATCGCCACGGTCCGAGATCGATCATGGCCGATCGGGATCAGGGCTTGGATCGATCGCAACCGTCGGATCGTCGCCGTTCTCGGACGGATCGCCACGTTTCGAGATCGGTCGTGGCCGATCAGGATCAGGGCTTGGATCGATCGCAACCATCGGATCGTCGCCGATCTCGGACGGATTGCAACTGTCTGAGATAGGTCATGGCCGATCGGGATCAGGGCTTGGATCAATCGCAACCGTCGGATCGTTGCTGTTCTCGGACGGATTGCCGTGGTCCGAGATCGGTCGTCGCCGATCGGGATCAGGGCCTGGATCGATCGCAACCGTCGGATCGTCGCCGATCTCGGACGGATTGCAACTGTCCGAGATAGGTCGTGGCCGATCGGGATCACGGCTTGGATCGATCGCAACCATCGGATCTTTGCCGATCGGACCGATTGCCGCGGTCCGCGATCGGTCGTCGCCAATCGGGATCAGGGCTTGGATCGATCGCAACCGTTGGATCGTCACCGATCTCGGATGGATCGCCACGGTCCGAGATCGATCGTGGCCGATCGGGATCAGGGCTTGGATCGATCGGAATCGTCGGATCGTCGCCGTTCTCAGACGGATCGCCACGTTTCGAGATCGGTCGTGGCCGATCGGGATCAGGGCTTGGATCGATCGCAACCGTCGGATCGTCGCCGATCTCGGACGGATGGCAACTGTTCGAGATAGGTCGTGGCCGATCGGGATCACGGCTTGGATCGATCGCAACCATCGGATCTTTGCCGATCGGACCGATTGCCACGGTCCGAGATCGGTCGTCGCCGATCGGGATCAGGGCTTGGATCAATCGCAACCGTCGGATCGTCGCCGATCTCGGACGGATCGCCACGGTCCGAGATCGATCGTGACCGATCAGGATCAGGGCTTGGATCGATCGGAACCGTCGGATCGTCGCCCCCCCCCCTTCTTTTTTCTTGTCCGGCCACGGCCACTGCCGTGGCCGTCTTCTTCGGCCACAGCCGCTGCCGTAGCCGGCAATGGCCTGGCCACGGTGGCCAGGCCACTGTCATCACAAAAAAAAAAAATTTGAGGGTTTTTTAACGGGGGGAGGGGGGGAAACCCCCCGCCCCCCCCCCCCCCTTGTTTTTCTGGCCGTGGCCGGACAAGGCGGCCACGGCCGCTGCCATGGCCGTCTTCTCCGGCCATGGCCGCTGCCGTGGCCGTCTTCTCTGGCCATGGCCGCTGCCGTGGCTGGCAGTGGCCTGGCCACGGTGGCCAGGCCACTGTCATCACAAAAAAAAAATTTGAGTGTTTTTTTAACAGGGGGGAGGGGAGGAAACCCCCCCCCCTTGTTTTTTCTTGTCCGGCTACGGCCGTGGCCGCGGCCGGACAAGGCAGCCACGGCCGCTGCCGTGGCCGTCTTCTCCGGCCACGGCCGCTGCCATGGCTGGCAGTGGCCTGGCCACGGTGGCCAGGCCACTGTCATCACAAAAAAAAAAAAATTTGAGTGTTTTTTAACAGGGGGGAGGGGAGGAAACCCCCCCCCCTTGTTTTTCTTGTCTGGCCACGACCGTGGCCGCGGCCGGACAAGGCGGCCACGGCCGCTGCCATGGCCGGCTTCTCCGGCCACGGCCGCTGCCGTGGCCGGCTTCTCCGGCCACGGCCGCTGCCGTGGCCGGCAGTGGCCTGGCCACGGTGGCCAGGCCACTGTGACAAAAAAAAAAAAATTTCCTTAACAGGGGGGGGGAGGGGGGAAACCCCCCTGCCCCCCCCCTTTCTTTTCTTGTCCGGCCACGGCCGCTGCCGCGGCCAGCAGTGGCCTAGCCACGGTGGCCAGGCCACTGTGACAAAAAAAAAAAAAAATTCCTTAACAGGGGGGGGAGGGGAGGGGGGAAACCCCCCCCCCCCCCCCCCCCCCCCTTTCTTTTCTTGTCCGGCCACGGTCGCTGCCGTGGCCGGCAGTGGCCTGGCCACGGTGGCCAGGCCACTGTGACAAAAAAAAAAAAAAAATCCTTAACAGGGGCAGGGGGGATAGACTGTTGTTATGTCTTGATTATTCAATAATATTTGTAATGCTAGATAGGAAGTCTTGTTGTATTATTATTTAATTTACATAATATTTATGCAATAATTAATTTAAGCAGAATGTTTATGACAATAGTATTTGTGCATTTATACTCATTTACAATTGTTATGTCTTGATTATTTATATTCTGCTGCAAACTGAATGATGCATTACATTTTGAAATGCTAAATAAATGTTTTATTGTAATATTATTTAATTTCTAGCAATAAATTAGTAGTTCAATGATTTACATTTTAGTATCGGAAACATTTGTATTTGACGTAATAATCTTAAAAGTTAGTGATTACATGTATAATTCACAAGAAGTTAAGAATAACAAGCATAAGTTCGATTGTCTTCGGACTTCCATAATCACAGCACTTTAACCTTTAGACCCGTTTGAGAATTTGTAAGCCTTAGTCTTGCAAATTCTCAAATTGTCCTGGTGGACAGTTTGGGAATATTTCTTGTGACATGTTAGTCTGCTAGTAATCATCGTGGGGTGAGATTTCGGATTGCATTTGCTTATACGTTCTCCTAGTGTGGCTTATATACCACACATTTAGGAGAACATATGGGGAAATGCTGCCGAAATTTCAATGTTACCGATCGATGATAATTAATAGCAGAATAACATATCATAAAAATATTCTTGAATGGGATAGGGCCTTACCTTATAGACATGGAGTGAAGGTAGAATTATTTAAGACACTTGAATTCTTGTGAAGTCTAATGACTAAACGCACCGCCTTGCTGCCCGACACAAACTCAAGCCCTCCCTTTAGCCATGAACCTGTGCATCGGTCCTTGCTAGCACCCCAAGGATCATAGCCGTGGCTCGCCCTTGCATGGTAGGGTCCTTAGTTGCCTAAAAAAAAATTGGGTACTTATAAATGATTTAATTGGTTGTTATTAACCTTAGTTGTGACCAAGAAATAATTTAGTTATATATTTATTAATACTAATATAGTTTTATTTTTTGGTTTCATTAATGATTTACCAGACTTTGTATAAGTCGGTCAAAAATGAGCGGGACTCGCTCATGGATGTATGCAAGGATAAAAGATGGCTTGCTGAATCCAGATTTTCTGAATGGATTGGAAGAATTTATCGCATTTGCATGTAGCCAACCTGAATGGATGGATGGGCCTAGGATTAGGTGCCCATACAACTTCCACAGGTGTCAGAATAAAGCCTACAGATATGTGGAAACTGTTAAGGTGCATTTGTGTAAGAAGGGTTTTTTCCTGATTACTATGTTTGGTACTGTCATGGTGAACCAGAGGATATTCCAGCAGCTGTTATAGGCCAATAAGAGTCAATTCTTGTAGATGAACCATTTGTGAATTTAAACACATATGAACAAATGGTGATGAATGCATCGGGTAATGACTTCAATCAGAATACATTTATGGAAGAACCAATCCAGAAGCACAACAATTTTATGATATGTTGCGTGCTGCAAATCAAGAATTGTATTATGGGTGTGAGGTCATTCCCAGTTCTCTACAGCTGCTCGAATGTTGAATATTAAGGCAGAACATCGATTATCAGAAAAGGCGTTCAATTCTGTAGCTGAGTTAATCAAAGAAATTCTGCCAAATGACAATGTTGCCGCAGACAGTTTTTACGCAACAAAGAAGTTGTTGCGTGGGCTTGGGCTCCCAGTTAATAAGATCGATTGTTGCTTGAACAATTGTATGATATTTTGGGGTGAAGACTCAGAGCTGAGATGGTGTAAGATTTGTGGGCAATCGAGGTTCAAAAACACCGAAGGAGGAGCCGGTACAAGTAGGAGGAAAAGTGTGCCTTACAAGAGGATGCATTACTTTCCTCTTACCCCACGCCTGCAGAGATTATACAGATCTGAGGCAACAGCTGCTGATATGAGATGGCATGCCGAACATGAATCTAAAGAGGATGAAATGCGGCATCCATCAGATTCAAAGGCTTGGAAGCATTTCAATGAAAATCATCCTGATTTCGCTGAAGATATAAGGAATGTGAGATTAGGTCTTTGTACCGATGGCTTCCAACCATTTGGTCAAGCGGGGCAACAGTATTCATGTTGGCCTGTGATACTGACTGTATATAACCTTCCTCCGTGGAAGTGCATGAAAGATACTGCAATGTTTTTAACCATTTTGGTTCCAGGACCATCAAATCCAAAGGAAAAGATTGATGTCTTTCTGCAACCGTTGGTGGCCGAATTGAAAATGTTGTGGGAAACAGGAGTGGTAGCCTACAACATTTCTATGAAACAAAATTTCTTAATGAGAGCTGCCTTGATGTGGACAATAAGTGATTTTCTGGCATATGCAATGTTGTCTGGTTGGAGCACTGCTGGACGTCTGGCATGCCCTCATTGCATGTATGATTCGGATGCATTTACATTGCAGAAGAGTGGTAAGCAGTCATGGTTTGATAACCATAGGAAGTTCTTGCCCCCAAATCATCCTTACAGGTGTAACTTGATCGCCTTCCGAAAGAACAAAGCAGTCACAAAATTTACCGAACCGGTTAGGTCCGGCACGGATCTATTTGATTCTATAGAGCATTTGGGGTTGATGTATGCATGGGAACCGGATGCAGATAGAATAAATAGCCGTATATGTAAAGAACATAACTGGAAGAAGCGAAGTATATTTTGGGATTTGCCTTATTGGAGCACAAATCTCATCCGGCACAACTTGGATGTTATGCATATCGAGAAAATTTCTTTGATAACATATTTAACACGGTGCTAAACATCCCGGGAAAAACAAAAGATACTGCAAAGTCAAGAGAAGAACTTAATCAGTACTGCAGAAGAGGTGATTTGAGAAGGAGTGCCGATGGGACCTATCCTAAAGCATGTTACACTCTTGACAGAAATTCACGAGAAGTTTTATGTAACTGGCTAAGAGGGTTAAAATTTCCAGATGGTTATGCCTCAAATATCGGTAGGTGTGTGGACATGCATAAGCTCAAGTTGTTCGGCATGAAGAGCCACGACTGCCATGTTTTCATGCAACGATTATTACCTATAGCTTTTCGTGAGTTGCTTCCGCAACATGTCTGGAAGGCAATTACGGAGCTCAGCTTATTCTTCAAGGAGTTATCTGCCGCAGTCATTACTTCTGCATCCATGGCAAGGCTTGAGGAGGAAATTCCAATTATTTTATGCAAGCTTGAGCGAATATTTCCTCCCAGTTTTTTTGACTCAATGGAGCATTTACCGGTTCACTTGCCATACGAAGAGAGCATAGCTGGTCCCGTGCAGTATCGCTGGATGTATCCTTTCGAGAGGTAAATATATACATCATTAGATATGTTGACATTTCAAATATTATTCATTGCTTGAAAATTTGTTAATTTTTTGTTGCAACTTTACATATAGGTATCTTAAGAAGTTAAAAAATAATGTGCGTAATAAGGCAAGGGTTGAAGGTTCTATATGCAATGCACACTTGGTCGAAGAAGTTTCAGCTTTTGCCTCACATTACTTGAGGGTCACATCCACACGAGGAGCCGAAATCATGGTCGTAACGATGACGTATGTGTGGACGAAGCAGAAGCTAATGACGGTAGAATATTAATTTTTAAAGCTATCGGCCCTTCATTTGGTGGGCAGAAGTCAAGAAATCTTAGCGATATGGAGTATAATGCAGCACATTATTACATCCTAATGAACTATCGAGGAGTCGATCCATATATTGAGTAAGTGTATACTTCAATGCTAAATTGAAAATTTAAATTTATATAATAATATACCATAATATTTAATTTCTAACAGTAGTTTTCATCCTTTTCATCCCATAAGGATGTTTTGTGATAGACAACGACAATGAATCCCGACATCAGTCAAGTTGCAATTGGGCAGAAATTAGAAATGGAGTTTGCTTACTGGTTTTATGAATTTGTGAGTAGTATCACTCAATCAATTTCGATAATGGCTATTATTTTTGAATTGGATGTCAATAGCTTATTAATTTATAGGTCAACGGTCCATGGTCGACAACCGACAATATTTTCATTAAATGTCTATCGCAATGGCCATTGAAGACCGTAACAACCTCTACTGGCTATTTTGTAAATGGCTACAAATTTTAGATTGAACGATTAGCAGCTTCAAGAGGCATGCAGAATTGGGGCGTGTGTGTGAAAGGAGAAAGTGTTGGAGCAAATATGCAGGATTATTATGAAAAGTTAGTAGAGGTGGTTGAAGTTGAATATCCCGGTTGGCCTATGAAACGAACCGTATTATTTCGTTGTGATTGGTTCGATCCGATAGTTCCTGTGGGAAAAAGGGTTCATAACGACTATAATTTGGTTGAAGTGAACCATCGACGAAGATTGCAGAAATATGACCCATTCATCCTTGCATCCCAAGCTCAGCAAGTCTTTTACTGTGGATATCCAAGTTTGCGCAACGACAAGCGAGATTGGTGGGCCGTTTCTAAAATCGTCCCACGTTCAACAATCGTATTAGAGGAGAGTTCATCAAGTCAATCAACCGAGTGCCCTGCATTTCAAGAGGATGAGATGGAAATGCATGCAATTGAGGATGACACAGGGCTCCTGAAACATCACTTAGAGATCCAAGTGGTGATGTCCAATAAATTGCGGATGCAAATGTTCGATTTCCTTCCGATGATAATGAAACTGATTCGCAATCCGATACGGCATCGGATGTTGAACCAACATTTTACGAAACAAATGACACCGATTAAACATAAAGGTTTTTTAAAATTTAACTTTTTTTATAAGTGTTAAATTCTTACATAGTCAATCATTAATCGTAATTTAATTGTGTGAATCTTTAGTATTTTCAGTATGAGGGGCAGAGGTAGATCTACCGACGATAGTTTGGGTGAGCATAGACGTAGTTTGGATCCTGCGACATCAGATCACATGAGCGTCGGAGATGGAGAGTTGGATCTCCAGCAGAGGCGCAGCCTTCGATCTCTGCAGCAGTATTACCATCCAGCCGATCGGCACAGACCTCCGAGAGTTCTTCCACCATCGGCCGCACTGTACTTAGACTTGATGCTCAGGGGATGTAAGTATATACTAATTAAAAATATTTTGTTTATGTTTTTAAGTCATTTACTTATAAACTTGCATTTTTTTAACAGATTCATTGAGCAGCATCATATATCCAGCCACATCAGCACCGTTTTTCAGAGGCATGCAGATCCCAGTGGCTACGATTGGCGCCATGTATCTCCAGCCACGAGGGAGTTTTATTTTTCTGAGTTTCAGGTAAACTTATTAAATACAATTTACGAGTAATATATAATTCTTTAAACTTAATAAATTCAGAAACTAACTGTTTATTTTAATGCAGAAAAAGTTTACGTGGGATCCTGCCACCCATGATGCCATTAGGGCAGCATGGGAGGCTCTGACGCGACGCCGATACTCCGACATGCTTCATCATTGGAGGTCATCGGGTCAGCATCCTGCGCACGTGCCAGAGAATATTTGGCATGAGTGGCAGCAGGCCTGGGAGTCCGATGGCTGGCGCAGGAGGTCCGCATCAGCCAGCACGAACTGCCGATCTGAGAAGGGCGGTCCTGGCACGGGTCTCTCCCATCATACTTCGGGCTCCATTTCGATTCAGGAGCACAGACGGCGTATGGTAAGAAAACATAAATATTTTAATTACTATTTTAGTTATTTACAAATATTTTATTAATATCATTTTTTTTATTGTTATAGACTGAGCAGGAGGGCGGAGATCCTGGTGAGTTTCGTCTATTCAGGGCGACACACACCAGGAGGGACAGCTCCTGGGTCGACACGCGATCACGGGAGGTTGCGGTAAGAAATTAGATTTATGTAGTATCTGTTTAATTTATAAAATTTTATTTTGAAAAATTTATTAACTCATTTATTGTTGATTTTATAATTTCAAGACACGAGTCAAGGAGCTTCGCTCCCAGGCATCGCAGGTCGACTCTACTGATGGGGAGACGCCCGTCGAACTCTCGGCAGAGGAGAGTCGATGTGTATTTTTGGAGGCTGTTGGTGCCCAGCCACGAGACCGCAGGGTCTATGGTCTGGGCACTAGAGCTTCTACATTTTTCCCCATCAGGCCTCCAGCTCGCGAGTTCCTGCTGATCTTCCTCCCGAGCGTTTACAGGAGCTTCGCAGATCTATTACAGAGAAGATTCGCCAGGAGGTCGAGCAGGATTTTGAGGATCGTATGCGAGGCTGGGATCAGGAGGTTGCAGACATGCGAGATGAGATGCATTATTTGCGGGATATGGTTAGCCGCTTGTCGCAGAGTCTTCAGCCTCCACAGCCTCCACAGCCTCCACATGATCGTTCAAATTCTTGATATATTTTTTTTTATTTTTTATGTTGTAAAAACTTCAAAATTTTAATATATAAATTATTTTTTGAAATATATTATTGTTTGGATTGAGTGAAAAATGTTTGTATCAATATTTAGATTTAGCGAAATTGAATTAACCGTTTTAATTTTTAATCATTTAAATATTTTTAAGAATAAAATTTGTGACGCATTAGCGACTGATATTGGATCGCTAATATTTTTAAAATATTATTATTAAATATTGTGATGCAATGACCTGGCATCGCAATAATTTAAAAATAAATTTAATAGCGACGCATTAGCGACTACAATTGAATCGCTATTTTATCTTAAAATTTTTTAATAAATATTGCAACGCAATTACCTTGCGTCATAATATTTTAAAATAATTTTTATTTGCGACGCATTAGCGACTCAAATTGCATCGCTATTATACCAAAATTATTATTATTAAATATTGCGACGCATCTGGATGAGTCACAATTTTGCGATCAAATTTAGTGCGTCGCAATATTTAATAATAATTATTTTTATTTTAAAAATTAATTTTAAATATTGCGATGTAATTTAGTGCGTCGCAATATTTAATAATATTTTTTTTCTAATTAAATTTATTTTTAAATTTAGCGACGCTTTGCATGCGTCGCAATATTGCGACGCAATGTGGCATCGCAATAGCATCGCAGAGAGTCGCAATATTGCGATGCAATTGCGATAAAAGGGTATTGCGATGAACAGTTGAGCGACGCCCTCGTTGCGTCGTTATTGCGTCGCAATAGCATGTTTAGCGACGCAATTGGGCGTCGCAATATTTTAATTCTCTTGTAGTGTATACAAGTATTCAAATATAATTAAATGAACATAGATGAAAGAAGATATAGCTATTAAATGAAAAAGATAAATTTCTTTAAATGATGGTTCATTCAATAAATAAGGGAAGATATTTGGTATGAAAGAGGAAGAGGATAAATTAGATCTCTAGGTCGAGCCAGATTGATTTTAGGTTAGATCAAGCTTATTTTTTATTGATTAAAGTTAGATTTAGATCATAAGCTAGGTTGGATCAGGTCAGATTGAAAAACATGAGACTTGGACTTGAATTTTAGATCTGTCCAATAGTTTAGCCTGATCCAATATATAAATCACAAAATATGAATCTGTTGCAACTAATCAAATCAGAACCAAGCCTGGTTGACCTAACCTGGTCCAATATTCAGATAGTCAGATATCAATATGATTGGAACTGATCACAAACCAGGGGTTGACAAAAACCATTGTAGGCCTGCGTTCTCGAGCTATCTTCATTGGCTAAGACTAACCGGGTTGCCCTAAGTCGCTTGCTCTAACTCGGTTTAGCGGCCAATTCAGTGACCTCTTCCCTCCCTGCTGCTTTGGTTCGCTGCATCTGCAATGACACCGCCTCCAAACGTGAATCAAAGCACAGTGCCACCGTTCGTGCCTTGGCAAATGCAATCGCCATCACCAACCGTTATTGCGTTGCTGCAAGCTGCTCTTAATTCCATTGCAGCTTGCTATCAAGGGCGATAACCTCGCTTGCTTGGCCATCCGAGAAGGGGTGGCGCTCTCTTGGTTGTGGCTAATACGACTACACCCACAGCATATCGTGCCAACACTATCATGATGTAATTGCTGCCACATCCCTCTCCATGTAACTCGGGCGTCATTTCTCTTAGGTGTAGTAACCCATCTTAATAATGGTCCTAATTTTATTGACTAAACGTATCTCCTATTAAAGTGATAACAGCCCCCCTCCCTTAATTCCTAAACGCTCGCTTGATGGGGCATGCGGTGAAGGAATGGGTATAAAAAGGGACCCATCCTAAGGTTTCAGGTTCTCTCGAGAGATCCTAAAGTTTCAGAACAAGGTTCTCGAGAGAGATCCTAAGGTTCTCGAGAGACCTAAAAGCGGAGGCATTGGAATTGAGTCCCTGATCAAGAGCAATCATGAAGGCATACACCATCTGAATGCGAGAGCTCGTTGATTAGAAGACCGATCCATCGAGAGGATTAGAAGGATCCATCGAGAGGATCAAAGGGAAGATCAATCGAGATCGTTAAGAAAGGAAGATCTCCCGTGCAGTCCAAGAAAACCAGGAAGATCGGATTCCTTACCACCATTAAATAATAATGGCTGGAGGTAATTATGTTTAAGCAAATTAAGTCTAACATTTGGTATCAGAGCGAGGTTAAAACCTCTGCCTTATTTTGCGAAGATTTCTATCAAGTTTCTCTTTTCAAGCAATTTATGCCGCGTGTTTTCCGTTTTCAGTTTTTCGGATCTCAGGTTGGTTTCGATCAGTTCTGATCTTTGTTCACGGAATTGACAGAAACCATTAAACCTATTTCAGATTCCGATTTTTGCGGAAACAAAACGTGGCTTCTTTCTTTTCTATTAAAGATTTCTTTCTAGCATTAAAGGTTTCCCGGATTTCTTTTTATGGTATTAAAGAGATAGCATTAAAGAAAGAAAAAGAAAAGAAACGTAGCATTAAAGAAAAGAAAAACTAAAGAAGAGAAATGCAGCGGAAACGTGGCTTCAATAACCACATCGGTGAAATATTAAAAAAGAGAGAAAACTTTCGGTTTTCGTTTTTCTCGCTTATGGTCTTTCCGTTCTCTCACGGGATTTAAAATCTGGATTGGTTGGATTTTAAATGCATTTATTATCTGTTTAATGTTTTATTAAATCATGTAACATGATTTATTTTTATCATTTGTTTCTTGAGTTTAAATTTTTGTATTAAAATACGCCTCCTGAGTCTCTATGCCTACGGTGTTTGCATAGACTGGCCCAAGGGAATAATGAGCTACGGCCGGACGTGTTTTAATTAACAAAATTTTTTCTTAAGATGATAATTTTAAAATTCATTAAATAGATATTGAAATGTTATCTTCTGTTCTGCATACTAGATTTATTCTATGCATGAATTTGGTGGTAGTGTAAAAATCACAGTGCAAATCCTTTCAAGGTCTGATTGGTCAGTTGGTGTCTAGAAAGGTAAAGAGATTGTGGTTACTTAATTGGTTCCGTTGACTGACCTAAGGAAAGCAACGGGGGGACCCCCACTTCTCTTTCACTGGCCTGGCCAATTTGACTAACTCGGATCTTGATTTGGAAATGTTACGTTGATTAAGATCACTACCTAATAATCATGCTAAATTGGTTAATCTATATGCATATAATGTCATGTGATCAATATGATGTTGATTAATTGAGGAGTAGCCACAGCATCTTTGATTAATCAAAATTATATATTGAGTTGCAAAGATCACATAAGGTTAGATGACATTAATTGTGACTAATTATATTAATGTAATGAATCTTATCCCACAGGAATTTTTGTTGCACTAATATAATTAATTAGGATGCGATAACAAATTATTTTCTTAATTACCCACAGGAATTAAGAAAGGAATATAATTTGTTAGTCACATCATTAAGCTAATGAGTCTATTTGAGTATAATAACTTAGCCCACAGGTAGTTATTGTATGTTATTGATTCATGTTATTGCATGTTTACATTGGTAAAACATGACATCAAGTTATATGCCTCAAATTCAATTACATGAACATGATTTTATTTTTTATGCAGCTATTTTGCCTGTTAATATTTCTGATATGAAATGTGACATTCCCGATTTAAGTGGTGATAATTATAAATTATGGAAGGAGAGAATTCTTCTTCAATTAGGGTGCATGGATATTGACTATGCTATCAGGAAGGATGAACCACATTCAGTTACATCTACTAGCACTCAGGCTGAGATTGCTGCGTATGAACGATGGGAACGGTCCAATCGCCTCAGTATGATGTTCATACGTACTAAAATTTCTGCTAGTATACGTGGTTCAATTCCTGAGTGCAAAAATGTCAAGGAACTTCTGAAGGCTATTGATGCACAATTTGAGTCTTCAGATAAGGCAATGGCTAGCACCCTAATGACAAAATTATCATCAATGAAGCTCACTACGGTTGGAGGTGTGCGTGAGCACATCATGAAGATGAGGGACATTGCGGCTCAGTTGAAATCCCTAGAGGTTGAGATGTCAGAATCTTTCTTGGTGCACTTTATTTTGAGCTCACTCCCACAGCAATATAGTCCCTTCAAAATATCTTACAATACACATAAGGACAAATGGTCAATTAATGAACTTCTGACCATGTGTGTTCAAGAGGAAGGGAGGCTGATTTTAGAAATGGGAGAAAGTGCACATTTAGTCACTCAGAGAAAGACTAAAGCTCCCAAAGCCAAACGCAAAGGAAAGGGTAAAGTATCCATCCATACAGAAGACAAGAAGGAGTCCAAGTGCTTCTTTTGCAAGAAGAAAGGGCATATAAAGAAAGATTGTCTCAAATTCAAAGCTTGGCTTGACAAGAAAGGTACTCTAACCTCATTCGTATGTCATGAATCCAATTTGGTTATATGTCATAACACATGGTGGATTGATTCTGGTTCTACAATCCATGTTTCAAATACCTTGCAGGGTTTTCTAAATCAAAGGAAACCATTGGGAAGTGAACAAAGCATCTATTCAGGAAACAAGATGGGTTCACATGTGGAAGCAATTGGAACGTGCAGACTTATTTTACATTCTGGTTTTGTTTTGGATTTGGAAAAGACATTTTATATTCCAAGTTTCTCTAGAAATTTGATTTCAGTGTCAAGGCTTGTACCAGCAGGATATTCCTTTAATTTTAATAAAAGCTCTGTTGATTTATTTTATAAATCTAAGCTTATTGGGAATGGTACATTGTCAGACAATCTTTTCCAAATCAATCTGAAAAATAATACCACCTATAATGTGATGCACGCCCAAACTGGTATGAAAAGATGTGTTATAAATGAGAATTCCTCTATTTTGTGGCATCGGAGATTAGGTCATATCTCCATTGAGAGAATTAAAAGATTAGTAAAAGATGGAGTACTTGATACTCTTGATTTTACTGATTTTGACACTTGTGTGGACTGCATAAAGGGAAAGCAAACCAACAAGTCCAAGAAAAATGCCAAGAGAAGTTCGGAAATACTGGAGATCATACATACGGATATCTGTAGCCCAGATATGGATTCGTATGGTCAGAGATACTTCATCTCATTTATTGATGACTATTCACGATATATGTATCTCTACCTACTTCATAATAAGAACGAAGCATTAGATGCCTTTAAGGTATTTAAGGCAGAAGTAGAGAAACAATGCGGCAAGCAAATTAAAATCGTGAGGTCAGATAGAGGTGGAGAATATTATGGTAGATACACTGAGAATGGACAAGCACCTGGTCCGTTTGCTCGGTTTCTTGAAGAAAATGGAATTGTTGCACAATACACCATGCCAGGGTCTCCTGACCAAAACGGTGTAGCTGAAAGGAGAAACCGGACATTATTGGACATGGTAAGGAGCATGATTGTCAGCTCTAAGTTACCTAAATCCTTGTGGACTGAAGCTCTTAAAACTGCTGCGTATATATTGAATCGGGTTCCAACCAAGGCTGTTTCCAAAACGCCATTTGAGTTATTTAAAGGTTGGAAACCGAGTCTGCAACATATACGTGTTTGGGGATGCCCATCTGAAGTAAGAGTCTATAATCCACAAGAAAAGAAACTAGACCCAAGGACTATCAGTGGATACTTTATTGGATATGCTGAGAAGTCCAAGGGTTATAGATTTTATTGTCCATCTCACAGCACTAGGATTGTGGAATCAAGAAATGCAAAATTTCTTGAGAATGACTTGATCAGTGGGAGTGATCAATCTCAGTATTTGGCTTCTTCTGAGAAAGATCATTCAGTTATTCCAGCTTCCACTTCAAGTGAGGGATTGGTTGTTATTTATAGCACTCCTCAAACTCAATTAAGTGCCCAACAACCAGTCATTGAGATTTCACAAGCTGATGGTAATCTAGAAGATCGTGTTGTTCATCAACAATCAGTTGTGCAAGATACTCCTCAAGAGGTCATTGACACAACATTAAGAAGATCAACTAGAATAAAGAAATCAGCAATTCCTAGTGATTATGTTGTGTATCTACATGAATCTGACTATAACATTGGAGCCGAAAATGATCCTGAAACGTTTTCACAAGCCATGAGTTCTAAGGAATCAAACTTGTGGTTCAATGCCATGAAGGAAGAGATGGAATCTATGGCATCTAATCGAGTCTGGGATCTTGTTGAGTTGCCTGATGGTGTAAAAGCCATTGGATGTAGATGGATCTTCAAAATAAAGAAAGACTCACAAGGCAACATTGAGAGATATAAAGCAAGACTCGTTGCCAAAGGATTCACTCAGAGGGAAGGAATCGACTACACGGAGACATTTTCTCCTGTATCCAAGAAAGACTCTCTCCGAATAATTATGGCATTGGTAGCTCATTTTGATTTTGAGTTACATCAAATGGATGTGAAGACCGCATTCCTTAATGGAGATCTAGAGGAAGAGGTTTACATGAAACAACCTGAAGGATTTTCCTCTAGTGATGGTGAGCATTTGGTTTGCAAACTTAAGAAATCCATATATGGATTGAAACAAGCCTCACGTCAGTGGTATTTAAAATTTCATGATGTGATCTCTTCCTTTGGTTTTGAAGAGAACATCATGGATCAATGTATATACCAGAAGGTTAGTGGGAGCAAAATTTGTTTCTTGGTCCTATATGTGGATGACATTCTACTTGCAACCAATGATAAAGGGTTGCTACATGAGGTGAAACAATTTCTCTCTAAAAATTTTGATATGAAAGATATGAGTGAGGCATCTTATGTCATTGGCATTAAGATCCATAGAGAAAGATCTCGAGGCATTTTGGGATTGTCTCAAGAAACTTATATCAATAAAGTCTTGGAGAGATTTCGGATGAAAAATTGTTCACCAAGTGTTGCACCTATAGTGAAGGGTGACAAGTTCGCTTTGAACCAGTGCCCTAAAAATGAACTTGAACGGGAACAGATGCACAACATTCCATATGCTTCAGCTGTTGGAAGCCTAATGTATGCTCAGGTTTGCACAAGACCTGACATTGCATTTGCAGTAGGAATGTTGGGAAGATATCAGAGTAATCCAGGTTTAGACCATTGGAGAGCTGCTAAAAAGGTCATGAGGTATCTTCAAGGGACCAAGGACTACATGCTCATGTATAGACAAACTGATCATTTGGAGATAGAGGGCTACTCAGATTCGGACTTTGCTGGCTGCGTTGATTCTCGGAAATCAACATCAGGATTTATATTTATGTTAGCTGGTGGAGCCATATCATGGAGGAGTGCAAAGCAGACCTTGACTGCTACCTCTACTATGGAAGCGGAGTTCGTTGCTTGTTTTGAGGCTACATCGCAAGGTGTATGGTTGAAGAGTTTCATCTCAGGGCTTAGAATTGTTGACTCCATTACTAGGCCAATTAAACTGTACTGTGACAATTCAGCTGCTGTATTTTTGGCTAAAAACCATAAGAGTGGTAGTCGAAGTAAACATATCGACATTAAGTATTTAGCCATAAGAGAACGTGTTAAAGAGAATAAAGTGGTCATAGAACACGTTAGCACTGAATTGATGATAGCTGATCCTTTGACTAAAGGCATGCCAATTAAGAAGTTTAAGGATCATGTGATAAGAATGGGAGTTGGTTCCATGATATAATTGTATTGATAACAATTTGTACAAAGAAACTCTTATTTCAATCGTTTGTTTATTTCTCATTCAGGTGTACACGTTATATGACTTTTGAGAAATGACAAACTTTTCTTTTGGACTCTGAATAAACATATGGTTTATTCATTATGTTATGTTGTCACATTTGGAATGGTGATAAAGAAATTGAATGCATTGTAATACATAGAAGATAATACTCAATTATAGAGGACCTATCGCTATGATTCATGTATTTAGTTTCTTGTTCAGTGTTGATAAAATATACGGACCAAGTGGGAGAATGTAATAACCCATCTTAATAATGGTCCTAATTTTATTGACTAAACGTATCTCCTATTAAAGTGATAACAGCCCCCCCTCCCTTAATTCCTAAACGCTCGCTTGATGGGGCATGCGTTGAAGGAAATGGGTATAAAAAGGGACCCATCCTAAGGTTTCAAACACGGTTCTCTCGAGAGAGATCCTAAAGTTTCAGAACAAGGTTCTCGAGAGAGATCCTAAGGTTCTCAAGAGAGAAACCTAAAAGCGGAGGCATTGGAATTGAGTCCCTGATCAAGAGCAATCATGAAGGCATACACCATCTGAATGCGAGAGCTCGTTGATTAGAAGACCGATCCATCGAGAGGAAGAGGGAAGATCAAAGGGAAGATCAATCGAGATCGTTAAGAAAGGAAGATCTCCCGTGCAGTCCAAGAAAACCAGGAAGATCGGATTCCTTACCACCATTAAATAATAATGGCTGGAGGTAATTATGTTTAAGCAAATTAAGTCTAACATTAGGATGTTACTTGGTGACCATCGTTGCAAAATTTCAAATGCTGAGGGGAAATTTCTATTTGTACCGCTCAAATTGCTTAGCATACCTCCTCCTATTTTTTTTAAAAAAAATTAAATTATTCTTAGCATCTCCGTTTTCTCCTCCCTTCCTTCCTCGATACCAGCGCCCCCCTTCTCTCCTCTCCCATCCCTCCCACGACCCCCATCTCATCTCCTTCTCTTCACGGCACCGTCCCCCATCCACTTCTTTCCTCTTAGCCTCGGTCTCCTTTTCACTCTTTGGCTCAGACGCTTCTTTCTTCGACATCGTCTCCTTTCCTTCTTGGTACAGTGCCAGGAAGGGAGGGGCACCGGGGTTGATGAGTGGAAAGAAGATCTGAGCCGAGCTATCGATGAGGGATGGAGGATGATGCCAGGAAAAAAGGAGAAGTGAGGAGGGGCGGTGCCAGGAAAGGAAAGGAGGCAGTGTCGAAGAAGAAAGGAAAGGAGATGGGGGCCAAAAGGAAAAAGTAGAGGGATGATGCCAGAGAAGGGAAAGAAGAGGAAAGGCACCGGTGTCGAAAAAGAAAGGAGAGGTGGAAGGAGAGGGAAGGAGTGCTATAAATAGTTTAAATTTTTTTTAATTAAAAAAAAGTACTGAACCATGTGCAAATAAAAATTCCCAGGCTGAGGTGATGTTTGTTACGGCTACTGTACCTTACCATTCTCATGGTTATGGTGCATGCACGCTCGACTTGACGACATCCACCACGAGAGCAAATTATGACCGCTAACATCCAAAGCAAGTGGTCGGCTTACGACCGCCCATGCATGATATTCCATCATCCATGCCCTGGGTACATCCCGAGATCTAAACAGATTAATAGATTAATACGAAAGATATTCGTTTGATGGACGTTAAACATATTCAGACAAAATACCAAAAAATAACGAAAGATTAGGTAAAAACCTTTTTAGGCTCCATCTCAGTGGAAGAAGCTAGAGTGTAGCATGAAACTACTTCTCGATATAATTCAAAAAAGATGAATCAAAAAATTCATTTGAAGCAGCATAAATGGTAAAGAGATGTACCCAAATTTGGATGTAGAAAAGAGAGGTATTTTGATCGTTTCAAATGGTTTCATCCTCCTGATGGATGATGACAAATTAATGCAGTAGTAGCCCTAAAGGATGGGTTGGTAGTAATGGGTTTTGATGGCTTTCGTTGAAATAAGAGCACCAACGCAGAAGCATAAAAATAAAAATAACAACTTATATCTTATTGTTTACAAAAATATTTAGTTACATATAAATATCCTTACTTCTCAATGAAAAGTAAAAGAATAAAAAAAATATCTCACATTTCATTATCTTTTTATAAATATATAATTATTAATAAACATCTTTATTCTTTAGTAGAAAAAAAAAAAAGAGCAGTATCATGGCTTTTATCTTATTATCTTTATATAAATATGTAGTTATATATTTATAAATATGTTTATATTTTAGTAAATAGAAAGTAAAAAAGTAACATAATAAGAATAATAGCATATATTCTACTATTTTTATATAAATATGATTATTTATAAATGATGTGGCCGATGGCGCCACGTAGACATTAACGGTAAAGCTAATCGGCGGCGTAAACGAAAGTAGACGGTAGCATCCCTCGAGGCTGCCCTACTCTTTAGCAGGCCGCGCCCCTTCAAGTCAGTCCCTAACGGTTCCGACCTCTCCGAATTGGTCTCCGGCAGCCCCGATTCCTTCGAGTTGATCCCCGGCGGCCCCGACTCCTCCGAGTCGATTCCCAGCGGCCCCTGGCAGGCCCACCTATCGTCTGACCTGCGCAGCCTGATGCAGCCAGGCCTACCTACCGCCTGACCACGCAGGTGATGGGACCAGGCCTACCAACTACCTGACCCATATGCTAGATGGGACAAGGCCCACCGACCAGCTTCTATTCACATAATCGTTATTAGCCCAACAGACATTCCTTTTCACAGAACTCCACGCGATCGATCCTCAAACTGATACCGAAGGTCTATAAAAAGGTAGAAGAATCCAGAATAAAGGTACATTCGCTTACGCACTCTTCAACCCTAGAATATACTCTGATCCTCGGAGCCTTCTTCTTCGGAGCTTCTTCGAGCTCCTTCTCTGTTGTGACCTCGGTTGCTAACTTGAATGGCGGAGAGTCCCCACCAGAGCTTCCTCCGATTCCGGGACTTCTTGTAGGCCACTCGCCCGAAAGAGGACTACACCAGCAAACAGAGTTTCTTTCCGACGTCCAGTTCCAGTGATCAAGCGTCAACAGATTGGCGAGCCAGGAAAGGGAAAGACGAGCTCTATAACACTTGTTTGCGAGTTTTCCTCTACCTCTTCATCAACAATGTGGTGACGCGTGCTCAAGATGCCTCTGTTAGTTATCCTGAGGGGCATCTCCAACCGGCAGAGCAGCAGGAAGCCAACCTCCCTGCTACCAATCCCCATGCTACCCATGCACCACCAGCTGCGGCCACTCAAGTTGAGCAGCTGGCCGTGCTCACCCAACAGGTCCAAACTCTTATGGCGATGATCCACGGACTCCGGGAGCAGCAGTCCATGGTCACTTAGCATCAGCCAGCTTCACCTGCACCACCTGTTGCACTGGCCAGTCAGTAGTCTGAGCGGGGAAAATCCCCCTGCCAGGGGACTGGCCATCGTCGTGCCTCTCCTAAAGGGCACCACTAGGAGCCTCTCAAAAGGTCACACTCTCCCGCTCATAGCCCGGGCGAGTCTTTCTCAGAGCCCCGGCGCCACGAAGAATCAAAATGGAGGCACCACCACCCGCGCTCTTCCCCTTCTTCTTCTTCTTCATCATCTTCTGGGCTACCAAAGAAGATGTCAACCATCAATCGCCAGGCAGAGAAACGCCTGGATGAGTACCATCGGCGACTGGAGGAACTCATCAGAAAAGTCAACAACCAGCCAGAGAAAGAGTATAACACTCGACCTCCTTATACTCGCCGAATCTTAGACAAGCCCATCCCTCCAGATTCCATCTCCCCTAGCTAGATCCGTATGATGGTACGATGTATCCCCTCAATCACCTCGAGAGCTACAAAGCTCTCGTGCAAGTCCAAGGGGCTACCGATGCCCTCCTATGCAAAGCCTTCCCCGCTACTCTACGGAAGGTTGCTCGCACCTGGCATTCTCGTCTGTCCCCGCATAGTATTGATTCCTTCTGAGAGCTAGAAAGGATGTTCCTGGCACACTTCAATGCTTGTCGGAGGATCCCGCGGGTTGCAAATGGCCTCTTCTCCATACATCAAAAGGAGGGGGAGTCACTTCGAGATTTTGTAGCCCGATTCAAGATGGCTGCCCTTGAAATTTATCATTTGGACGATGCAGTGGCAACTCTGCCGCTGAAGCAGGGACTTCTCCCCTTCCGCTTCACTTTTTCTCTGGATAAGAAGCCACCCAGCTCCTACTCCAACCTCCTCCTCCGCGCACAGAAGTACATCCGTACGGACGAGGCCAACTTCACCCGCCGGGAGTCTGAGCGGGGCTCCAGCCGAAGGTTTGCCCGACTTGAGCCAAGCGGATCCTCTCGCCCCAAGAAGCCCGAGCCACCGCGCCGATCGGACAATAGGCGTTGAAGCCTCACTCCCAGGGAAAGCGAACTCATGCCTCTTCTCGCCCCCAGATCCCACATCCTTATGGAAATTGAGGGTGAGCCATATCTCCAACGACCCCCTCCTATGAAGAAGAGCTTTCCTCGTGACAAATGCCGCTACTGCCGCTTCCATCAGGACTATGGCCATGACACCGACCACTGCTACAGCTTAAAATGCGCCATCAAGGAACTCATTCAATGGGGTTATCTCGAAAAGTATGTCCAAAAGGCACTCCCGACTATTCCAGCACTTATGGGGCCTCCACCTGTTAAGGCCATTGTCGACAACGCTCCGATGGAGAGGACGATGGGGATGGTGTCCTGGGGGGCAGCCTCTTCTTCCAAGCAGCCTAGGGGGAGTGGAGACCTAGATGATGTAATCCCCAGAGGGAAGTTAGCCAGGGTTGATAATGTAAACAAGAAGGGCGTAGTTGTCTCGATGAAGATTGCCAAGCATCCTGTTAAGAGGATCCTAGTTAATAGTGGCAGCTCGGCAGACATCATTACTTATGATGCATTTGTTAGGATGAATTTATCTCTTGACTCTCTTCAGCCAATGACGGCTTCCCTAGTCGGGTTCACAGGAGATTCGGTGAAGGTGGAAGGCGAGATCACTTTGCCCGTGATGGCCGAAGCACCGCCGTGCCAAAGCATAGTTATGATGATGTTTTTGGTTGTCCAAGTACCTTTGGTATACAATGCCATCCTCGGTCGACCCGGTTTCAACCTTCTTGATGTAGTCATCTCCACCAAGCGGTTGCTCGTGCAATTCCCCACCAACAACGGAATAGGCAAGATGCGAGGAGAGATCAACCTGGTTCTACCCTGCTATCACACAGCTTTAAGCCCTCAAGAGCTCGAGCCGGCTTCAGAAGTGTCAGACCCCGAGAGTCCGGTAAAGGGGAAGATCCGGCTGAGCGGCTGTTGACTTTCCACTAGGAGACGACCTGACAAGGATGGTGCGAGTCGGCGAACTTCTCCCTATAGAAGACCGGGATCGCCTCTTGACCTTCCTGTGGACCAACTCAAACATTTTTGCCTGGTCGGTGTCCGACATACCCGGCATTCCATCAGAGATGATCACCCACAAGCTCAACATCGACCCGAAGCATCGTCCGATCTGCTAAATAAAGAGGAGTTTTGCTTCCGAGTGATAGAGAGACATCGATGAGAAAGTTAACAAGCTGCTGGTTCCAACCACATTCGGGAAGCACCATTACCCGAGTTGGCTAGCCAATGTAGTCATGGTCCGTAAGGCAAATGAGAGCTGAAGGATCTACATCGATTTCACCGACCTCAACAAGGCATGCTCGAAAGACAGCTTTCCATTGCCCCAGATTGATCAACTGGTGGATTCGACATCCGATATGAGCTTCTTAGTTTCATGGATGCCTTCTTCATGTATAACTAGATAAAGATGGACCCAGACGACGAGGAGCACACCTCTTATATGACCGTGAAGGGCATTTACTGCTATAAGGTAATGCCTTTCGGTCTCAAGAATGCGGGAGTAACTTATTAGAGGTTGATGAACAAAGTCTTCCAAGAATAGCTAGGCCGGAACATGGAGGTCTATGTGGACAACATGCTGACGAAGAGCACCTATGCTTTCGATCATGTTTCCGACCTAGAGGAGACCGTCAACAACCTCCGCCGCTACAAAGTCAAGCTAAACCCGAAGAAGTGTGCCTTCGGGGTCATGAAGAAAATTTTTTGGGCTTTATGGTGACTCAGCGAGGAATCAAGGCGAACCCAAAGAAGATTAGCGCCATCCTCAATATGAGGCCGTCGGCCAACAAGAAGGAGGTGCAGCGGCTCATCGGGAGGGTGGCGGCCCTAAGCCGGTTCCTCTCCAAATCGGCTGAGAGGTGCTTACCCTTCTTCAAAGCCCTATGCAAGGTGAATGGATTCAAGTGGACGAAATATTGCCAGAGAGCTTTCGAAGAATTGAAAGCATTCCTATCTTCCCTGCCACTCCTGTCGAAGCCGAAGGACGGAGAGAGCCTTTTCCTTTACCTTGCTGCCTCCTCAGAGGCTATCAGTTCCATCCTAGTACGCCTTGACTTCGATGGAACTCAGAAGCCCATCTACTATGTGAGCAAGGTACTCCATGATGCTGAGGTCAGGTACTCCAAGATGGAGAAGATTGTCTTTGCTCTGATCATTTTCGCCCAACGTCTCCGACCATACTTCCAGGCTCACCTCATCGTGGTACTCACAGATCAATCCCTCAAAGCCATACTGGCTCGTCCTGACACCTCGGGCCAGCTTGCCAAATGGACAATCAAACTAGGAGAGTTCGACCTCTCATTTCAGGTAAGGCCGGCTCTAAAGTCTCAAGTCTTGGCCGACTTTCTGATCGAATGCACCTGGACAGAGGAGAAGGCAAAGGAATCTCCCATAGTGCGACCCAATATCAATCTCAATGATGTGGAGGACTTTTGGATCCTCCACATGGATGGCACCTCAAACTCCAAGGAAGCGGTGCTGGCCTCATCCTTGCAGGTTCGGAGGGCGAGAAGGTGGAGTACGCTCTTTGACTCCTTTATAAAGCTACGAACAAACATGCCGAGTACGAAGCCCTGCTGGCCGGGGTAAGACTCACCTAGGAGCTTGGGATGAAGCGTCTCAGAGCCTTCACCAATTTTCAACTCATCTTCGGACAAATCAACGGAGAGTACAAGGTGCGAGACCCCCCATTGCTCGATACCTGGACAAAGTTCGACTCCTAGTCTCTTCGCTAGCCTACTTCAACATCAGCTACATCCCTCGGAGTAAAAATGCCAAGGCCAACACCCTTTCCTGCCTAGCCACCTCGGTCGGCGGTGCCATAGGGGATGCCTACATCGAGCATCTGGAGAGGCCCAGCATCGAGGACAAAGAGGAGGTCCTTCCACTCACCCAGGAGCCAACTTGGATGGACGCCTACATCCACTACCTAACAGAAGACACCCTCTCAACTGATTGCAGGGAGGCCAGGCTGCTCAAGTGGAAAGCCTCCAAGTTCACCCTCTTAGATGGACATTTGTACAGGAGGTCATTCTCCTACCCCCTTCTCAAATGCCTGGAACCTGCAGACTCCAACTACATCCTTAGAGAAATTCATGAAGGCATCTGTGGAGATCATCTGGGGGGCAGGTCGCTAGATCAAAAGGCCCTTCGCCAAAGCTACTTCTGGCTTACCATAAGGGAGGACACCACCAAGTTAGCTCAGAGATGCGATGACTGCCAGCGGCACGCGCATATCCAACGATGACCATCCGCTCCTTTGAACCCTCTCTTAGCTCTGTGGCCCTTCACCCAGTGGGGAATGGATATCCTCGGACCGTTTCCCCCAGTCTGAGGCCAGCAAGGTTCTTGCTCATCGCCATCAATTGCTTTACCAAGTGGGTTGAAGTCGAGGCACTGGCCAAAATTATCGAAAGCAAAGTCAACGCCTTCTTCTGGAAGTCTATCATATACCATTTCGGCTTGCCTTACACCATCATCATTGACAACAGTCAGCAGTTCGACAATGCCATATTTAAGACTTTCTGCGCCAAGCTGGGCATCTCCCATTGGTTTACCTCTATCGGCCACCCGCAGACTAATAGGGAGGCCGAGGTCATGAATCGGGCCATCCTCCTGGGACTCAAAACCTGGTTGGATGGATCCAAGGACAGATGGGTGGAAGAGCTCCCCAGTGTGCTATGGGCATACCATACGACTCCAAGGGCCTCAATGGGAGAGACCCCTTTCAGTCTTGTCTTCGGATCCGAGGCGGTCATCCCCATCAAGATCGGCTTGCTGAGTACCCGAGTGGAGTCTTACAATGAAGAAGATAACCCTGTACAACTGAGAGCCAACCTCGATTTCATCGATAAAGCAAACGACCGAGCACGGCTCCGAATGGCAACCTTTCACCAGCGAGCGGCCAAGTACTACAATGCCCGAGTATGTCCCAAGACGTTTTGCCCCGAAGATCTAGTCCTCAGGAAGGCCGAGGTATCCAAGCCAACAGAGGGGGGGCAAGTTATCTCCAAATTGGGAAGGTCCCTACCGTGTCATCGAGGTGCTTCACCAGGGAGCATATCAGATCGAAGAACTCGACGGACGGCCCATCCCGCATACTGGAATGCCGACAACCTCTGCCAATATTACAATGATGAACCTCCTCCATGATTATCAATAAAGGATTCCTCAAACGCTACATCTGGCTCACCTTCGAATATGAGGACTTGTTATCTAAAGGAGCTCATCGACATTGCGGCTAACAGAACACCACTCGGTCCGACTAGGAGACGCCCTCGAGTTGGTTCAAGTCCCTAATAGCTTCGTACCCGTTTGAGTTGCCTCTTGAGCTAGCACACAAACCCCCAAGGCAGTTAAAGGAGATCGTCGGCATCGCGGCTAACGGAACACCACTCAGAGATGCCCTGAGTCGGTTCAAGTTTCTAACAGCTCTGTACCCATTCGAGTCGCCCATCGGACCGGCACACAAACCTCCGAGGTGGTTCTAAAGGAGCTCATCGGCATCATGGCTAATGGAACACCACTCGGTCCGACTAGAAGACTCCTCCAAGTCAGTTCAAGTCCCTAACAGCTCTGTACCCATTTGTGTCATCCATCGAGCTGGCACACAAACCCTGACGCGGTTCTAAAGGAGCTCATTGGCATCGCGGCTAATGGAACATCACTCGGTCCGGCTAGGAGATGCCTCCGAGTCGGTTCAAGTCCCTAATAGCTTCGTATCTAATCGAGTCACCCCTCGGGCCAGCACACAAACCCCCGAGGCGGTTCTAAAGGAGCTCATCGGCATTGCAGCTAATGGGATACTTCTTGATCCATCTAGGAGATGCCCCCGAGTCAGTTCAAGTCCTTAATAGCTTCGTACCCGTTCGACTCATCCCTTGGGCCGGCACACAAACCCAAAGGCAGTTCTAAAGGAGCTCATCGGCATCGTGGCTAACAAGACACTACTCGATCCGGCTAGAAGATGCCCCCGAATTGGTTTAAGTCCCTAACAGCTCCGTACCCGTTCAAGTTGCCCCTCGGGTCGGCATACAAACCCCCGAGGAGGTTCTAAAGGAGCTTGTCGGCATCGCGGCTAACGGAACACCACTCGGTCCGGCTAGGATATGCCCATGAGTTGGTTCAAATCCCTAACAGCTCCGTACCTGTTCGAATCGCCCCTCGGGCCAGTACACAAACCCCCGAGGTGGTTCTAAAGGAGCTCGTCGGTATCACGACTAATGGGATACCACTCGGTTCAGCTAGGAGATGCATCCGAGTCAGTTCAAGTCTCTAACAGCTCCGTACCCGTTCGAGTCACCCCTCGGACCAGCACATAAACCCCTAAGGTGGTTCTAAAGGAGCTCGTCGGCATCGCGGCTAATGGAACACCACTCGGTCCAGCTAGGAGATGCCCCCGAGTTGGTTCAAGTCCCTAGTAGTCCCGTACCCATTCGAATCGTCCCTCGAGTGGGCATGCTAGTCCCCGAGGTGGTTCTAAAAAGATTCCTAAACGTATTTAAATCTTCCTCGATCAAGGTCGACACCCTGCGTTCGCCCCACCAAATGGCTGAAGGATGAGGGACTCGGTCGGCAACACAAGTCCGTGTGGAACCTAGTCAGACTGCGAGGAGGGCTATAACTACTCACTGCGAGCCTAAGTTTTTGAAGCTATCATGACACCATAGACACATAGAGCAATCACAGAAAATAAGTAAAGACTTTTCAAGCAAAATCTCTTTTTTTAATTGATGCCCTCAACAATTACAAGGCCCGACTCGAAGTCGGTTACAAAAAGAAAGAGAAAGGATATAAAAGGAAAGCCTAGTCTATGACTCACCGGGTCCCGACTCCGCTCTCCGTCATCCAAGTTATTAGTAATAGTACCTTAGGCCTATTGTATGGACATGATATTTTAAATATTTATGAGCATTTACTATTATCATAATTTACATGTTTATTATATAATAATGTTCTTGAATAATATTATGAATTATTCTAAATGTCCCTAATCGGTTATTGTTGTGGGAATAACAATAAATTAAGATTAGTATAAAATTTGATTGATATTCATGGGATGAATATGTGTATGAGATACAAATCAAATTATATGTATTTATTGAGAACAAATATTGGACAAGACCCGCCTTGAGATTAATACATGGATCAAAGTCATAAGTTAATCTCTAGTAGTTGTGTCAATGAATCCTTAGACCTGAGATTGCTATAGTTCTCAACATGAGGAATATTATGTTTTGACATAATCAAACATTGTCTTTAACCGGATGATTATAAAGATTATGATTGAACATAATAAGAATCATGTAGTGAGATATGAGTGATTAAGATGGAATTTGTCCCTCTTATTATAAGAGAGATATCTCTGGGCCCCTCGATAATTGAGACTGAGAAATGCATGGCCATGCTCAAATGAATTGATGGAGATCAATATCATTTGTCTAGTCAGTCTAATTAGGTTTCAAGAAATTAAAGATAGAGCGATATAAGGTTGACTTTTTTCATGCCTTATATTCTATCAAGATATCATGTGGCAAAAGGATTATGTCATTAGCTACTTAAGGTTGTCTCGGAATGTGAGCTTTTCATTTAACTTGGGTTGTCATAATATCTTGCTAGAGGCCACTTATGACTTGTAGGATCAAAATGTGATTTAGGCCTACTACCAACGTTAATTGAACCTATAGGGTCGCATACTAAGAACGGACAATAATGGTTACGGTTTGTTACTCTTTATAGTAATTTAAAATGATGAGATTATTTTAAATTACAAATAATAATTAGTTGTCATTTAGATTCAAGTTTAATTTTGAGAAAATTTAAATTCATAATTTAAATTATGACAAGTAATTAATTTGTTATATTTTTTATTGGATAAGAAAATAATCCATAAAGATTTTTGTTAAAATATAAATTCCTTATTTGGTAAGGAAAGGATTTAAATTGTCATTATTTAAAAGAAGTTTAAATAAATATTGATTAAATCCTAGTTAACCAGAAACCCCTAGCAGACTTGTATATATAAGATATATACGTTTTAAAGTCCATTGGGCATTTGAAAGGTCATGTCTGTTGGGGCATTTGAAAGGTCTGTGTCTATTGGGGCATTTGAAGGGTCGTGTCTTCTACCTTAAAATAGATAAGTAGAGAGTTGGAAACTATGGTTCATTTTTTGTGAAAAAATGGACTTGTTGAACTAGCATTCAAAACTATTTTGGTGTCCGTTCGTGTGTGGATACTTGTAGAGGATGGTCGTCTTTCTGAAAGGCAGTACCTTTGAAGATCAAACCAACACAAGAACAGACGGATTACATATTGATCAACAAAAGGTAATAATTTTGTTTATCCTTCTTTCGGTTTTATGAAACGCATGTGATTCTTGGTGGGGGTTATGGAATAAATTTATTTTGTTTCCGCTGCCATTTTATTCCAATTAGATTGGAATTTTCTATTCGTAACCCTACAGAGGTTCCCATGTTGGATGGCTTCGAGATCGAGGTCACTGATTTCGAAGACCTCGGCCACCTTCGCCTTACAATGATTGAAGCCTTGGGCGTAGGCATCAAGGCTGGCTTCGGCCATCTCTTGTTTGAACTCCGACGAACCCCTAAACTCCGTGACGGCACCTTGAGCTCGGGCCTTGGCTTCCCGGACTCATGCCTCGCCCCCCAGGCTCAGCTCTCAGCCTCTTCGATCCAGGCCTCTGCATCCAGATTTGGGCCGCGGCTTTGACCCACCTCTGTTTCGCCACCTGTGCCGCCATCTCCGCTGCGGCAGCCCTCCCCATGGTAGCATGTGCTTCGACTGCTACCGCTTCGGCCCGGTTCTCGGCGTCCTTGAGCTGGCAGGTCAGCTCCTTCACCCTCCTCTTAGCTGACTCCAAGCTGGACAAAACTATTGCCAGCTTGGCCTCGGCCGCGAAGGACCGATTGTGCTCAACTGCCGCCTTGTTCTCCGCCTCCCTGAACCGGGCCCTCCACTCATCCCGGTCGGCCTGCGTTGAGAGGTATTTGCCGGCCAAGTCATCCTCCCAGGCCTTGGTCTCTTCCAACTTCCGTGTGAACTTCTCGGTTACCTCTCTGCATCGGCCCTGGAACTTTTTCACTCTCTTCTGGGAGCATGCGGCCGAGTCGCACGTCCAGATCATCGAGTCTCGGAGGGCGAGAACCTCGTTGGCCACCTGCAAGGATCGACCTGTCAGCTATACATCACATTAAGTGAGAATAAAAAGAAGCATGAACGAAGGTTACCTGAAGCACCGATACATAAACCGCGTCGAGGAGCCCGGCGGCGGTCTAGTGGCGCAGCTGCACATGGAATTATGGCAGGTGCAACCTCTCCAGTAGGCTCTCTGCCTGCCTTGCATCCTCCATAATCGAGAGCCTCGGCACTGGCTGCGGGAGTCGGACCGATGCTTTCCTGACAGCCTGCTGGGTGGCGACTGACTCGGGTGGCTGACGGCGACGTAGCTGTCGGCTTGGCTCTACCCTCGTCCTCCGGCCCTGCCTCGGCATCACCCACCATCGAGATCGGCTCCCCCTCTCCAGCCATCAGGGGAGCCTCTTCTGCCTTCGGCTTGAGCGGAGCCGGATATCCCCCTTCGGTCCTCGGCTCCCTCCTCGGTCGGCTCCATGGGGACAGGAGTCTTGTGCTCAGGATCCAAGTCCACGACCACCGGCTCAGTGGCAGCCAGGGTCCCCTCGTCGGCATCTTCGGTTAGGGCCGGTCGACCCCCCTCCTCCGTCCTTGTCTCGGTCATCACGGGAGCTGCTTCGCCCGCCGGTGCCTCGACCGAGATACCTTCCCTCGACTCCTCTGCGGAGGCCGCCACTGCCGGAACTGCCTCTGTCGGGGGCACCTCATGGAAGCTTCAGCGGCCTAGGCGGCTCATCCTGGGCCTTGCGCTGTGCCCTCTTTACTGGCCTTACCTCCTTGCCGGCCTCCTGTCTCTTCTTGTGCATGGCTGCCTTCAGCTTTTCAGTAGGCACCTTCATTGCTGCACAAAGAAGTCAACAGTTAGTAAAGGGAGAAGTCAAGCCCAAAGACGAGAAGGACGGGTCTCGCACTCACCAACCGCCGAGGTCAACTTGGCCTCATAGAGATTCTTCTCGGCCAACAATTCTTTGTAGGAGGGATCTCGGAGGACACCAGATGGTCGTAGAGCTCCTGGTCCCTCTCGTCCACAGCGAAATTTTTATTAGGGCCGACATTGGGTTCTGTCCAGTCTGCCCTCACTCCTTCCACGTGGGCGAACAAAAAATGAGATTTCCATCCCTTAACTTTGGATGGGAGGTGAAGGGGTAGAGCCTGACCTGGCCTGGAGGTAAAATTCACCACGCATCCTCGCCATGGTGGCGAATAGGGATGGCAATTTTCCCCGTTTAGCCGTTTACCCGATCGGTACTATTCTTAACGGGTCGAGGAATCCCCAGTCTAAACGGCTTAACGGGTAACAGAGATTTTTCGTTAACGGCTAAACGGGTAAACGGCCCGGGGATGGTATTCTTTGCCCCATCCCTGTTTACCCATCCCCGTCTTCATTAACTTAATATAATATATTTAAAATTTAAATATATATATATATATATATATATATATATAAAAAATAAATAAAAATATATAATCTTGACTCTTGCTCTTCCTTCTTTCACGTAGCTGATCTAAAGTTCTAAACTAAAACTAGATGAGAACCTAGCTTTATCAGTCCATCGTCTATCTTCGTCAATCGCTGCCCCATCGACGCCCTCCAACACCTTTTTCTTTTTCTGCTACACGCTCATTTTTTTTTTATTTTTAAAGAAAAATCTCTTCATTTCTTGCTTTGAAATTTGAATGTATTTTTTATGGTTATTGCGTTGAAAATTTTCATTTTTCTGATTTTCCTCCTTGTTAGTTATTTCTCTCACTTTTTGTTCTCTTCTTCCTTATCATAGAAGAATCTCACTTTTCATTCTCTTCTTCCAAAAGAATCTCTTATATATATCAATATTATTATTTGGTTATTCTCGATTAGTCTCTATCTTATCCTTAAAATTTTGTTTTTTTTATTTTTAATAAATTATAAATTTAATAAAATAATTTTATTTTTTATGTAAACGAGAAAACGGATACCCAGTGGATACCCGTTTACCCGGTTGGGTATCCCCGTCCCTGCCCCGTTAACTATAACGGCTTAACGGGCGGGGAACGGGGATGTTTTTCTTAACGGGGATGGGGACCGGTATGGACCCCCCGGACCATCCCCGGGCCATTGCCATCCCTAGTGGCGAAGCTTGTAGAAGGCCTGGAACAAGGAAAGCCTAGCTTCTTAGCCCTGGAAGAAGCTAAGGATGACGAATGCACATATGATCTGAATCGAGTTCGAAGTCAACTGTGCGGGAACTAACCTATACCTATCTAGCAAATTTAGAAAAAAAAGGTTGAAAAAAATGGCGCAACCCATACCTGAAGAATTCTTCGTACAGAGCTATCCAACCGAGTAGATTGGAGGTCACTCTATCCTTGGGTCCAGGCACAAACAACCGGATGAAACTAGGAACCCTATGCCTACTCCTAAGGCTTTCTACTTCATCGGGAGTCATGGTGGAGGCCACCACCCCCCCGGCCCTATCACATCAGAGCTGACTGCCAGGGGAGAGGCCGGATGAGCTGAAGGCGGCAGAGCTACCCTAGATGAAGGTACCCTAGAGGGGGACACTTGGGGTGGCGGTTGAACACTACCGTCGGGTGGTCATGGATGGTGATTCCCCCGACCGCCGTGCCTACGGTGGACCAGAGGGACCTCATCCTCCTCATCCGAGGACCGGGAAGAACTCACCATAGGCCTCTTACCCTCCCTAATGGTGTGTATGTCCATGGTTGCAAGAGAAAGAGTCAAAATGGGGAACTAACCTGGTGTTAGGAAGAAGATGAAGACTGAAAATTTCGGACTTCAGAGATTCAGGGCTCAGAGAGTGGAAGGTGATGAAGAAGACGATGATAGCATAAAGGTCTCTCTTGGGTGCGAGGGACGGTTTTATACCAGTTTTTGAATTGCCTCGCTTGAGGTCTCACCATGTGGTCCACTACTATTGCACGGAGTACCCAGCTGTCGACCATCCCGCCAGTGCCCGAGGTGCAACGCCTCGATTCTACCCGAAGAGCGAGATTTTCGGCCAATAATAAGACATGGAGAGCGGTGAGGCAATGATGGTGCCCTCTTTTTTCCATCCTTCAAGAGATATCCTCTCGGTGAGCTCGGCTGACATCATCCCCTGCGTTTCTGCTTGATTACGGAAGGTTTTCAAAGTGACATCGCCTCGGAAGAGCGCACTGCACTTCTGACGATTAAAGGTGCAAAAGTCAGTAATTATTACAAATTTTCATGCTCCTTTCGCCCAAGGGTCAACGGCACATTGTCCCTCATGCTCAGGAGCGGGGGATATCTGATGTGGCCGGTGGCGCCATATAGACGTTAACGGCAGAGCTAATCGGTGGCATAAACGAAAGTAGACGGTAGCATCCCTCCGAGGCTACCCTGCTCTTCAGCAGGTCGTGCCCCTCCAAGTCGGTCCCGGCAGCCCTGACCTTTCCAAGTCGGTCCCCGGTGGCCCCGACTCCTCTTAGTCGGTCTCCGGTGGCCCCGACTCCTCCGAGTTGGTCTCTAGTGGCCCCTGGCAGGCCCACCTATCGTCTGACCTACGTACCCTGACGCACACCTACCACCTGACCCACGCAGGTGATGGGACCAGGCTCACCAATCGCCAGACCCATATGCTCGATGAGACAAGGCCCACCGATCAGCTTTTATTCACATAATCGCCATTAGCCCAACAGACATTCCTTTTCACAGAACTCCATGCGGTCGATCTCTAAACGGATACCGAAGGTCTATAAAAAGGTAGAAGAATCCAAATAAAGGTACATTCGCTTACGCACTACCCTAGAATATACTCTGATCCTCGGAGCCTTCTTCTTCGGAGCTTCCTCTCTATTGTGACCTTGGTTGCTAACTTGATCATCGGAGGGTCCCCACCGGAGATTCCTCCGGTTCCGAAACTTCTTGCAGGCCACTCGCCCCAAAGAGGACTGCACAAGCAAACGGAGTTTCTTTCCGACGTCCAGTTCCAGTGATTGAGCGTCAACAATAAATATCTTTATGATTAATAAAAAAATAAGAATAAAAAATAGAAATAATGGCTCATATTTAGTATAAAAGTAAAAAAAATGGATATGTATATGACTTATATCATATCATTGTTGTAATTTGAATTGGTGTAAAAAATATTCAAATTTTTTAAAATAAAATATTGTAGATCCTTTAAAAAACATGCTATATTAACGTTATTTAGATTTTAAAGTAAAGGATTGGTTTTTGGTGGATCATCCATGCGAAGCAATTACATCAAACGTTCTTTCCTACATATGGTAGTTGAGGACATCTTCAACAAATTTTGTTATAAGAAAGCAATTGGTACTTGTCTATTTTTTTATAAACCATACAACTAACTCCTAATTTTTCGATGTGAGACTATTGAAAAAGCATCACAATTTATCTTTTTTACTGGTGCATGGTTCTAATACCATATTGTAACAATCCGGATTGTAAACGTTTCATTTCGTTATAAAAAAGCAAGACGAATGGATAAAGTTCATACCAATTTAAATCATCATAATTCAAAAGAAATTTAATTGGTACTTATTTATCTTCTTTAACTGATTACAAATCATACATCAACTTTTAAATTTTTGATGCAAAATTATTGGAAAGGCAACACAGGTATAACCTCCATTACGAAAGTCGAAGGTCTTGCTGACGTTCGACACTATTTTAGAGGCTCGGTCAGCCAGCATCGCCGGAGTCTACCCTCGCTGCAACCGCACATATCTACGAACGGGCACCACATGCCCACCCTTCTGTTGACCTTGCACTCGAGGCTTGCTTGTGGCTGCTTTGATGTTAGCAACGTTTTCTTCGTACGAATGGTCGGTCGGTCGCACACCATATTGGAATTTACGTCCCCTGCAGACCGTCCAACCCAATGAAATGTGCCGGTCTTTGTCTCTCACGCCTTGGCCAACGCGTGCGCCATCCCTTATCGCTAAACAATTATGGAGATCTCTCTCTTTCAGTGAGAGAAACAGTCTAAGCGGTGACTTAAAAATTAAGGAAATTACTACCTTCGCATTGCACTGTAGTTGCCTCTACTTTTAAGCATTTAAATGGGGTTTGATTTGAATAGCAATAAATTATCAGACATAGAAAATGAGAAAACTATTAAAATATATAACAAGCATACGACAATTCTCTTAAATTATATTACAAAGATGAGATGCAAAATAACAAAAGCAAAAGACACGGATTTTCCACAGGGATCTACAGCTAGCAGTAGAATAACAGGTAAAGACAACACGTTTTGCTCTTTGGAGAGCACTCAGCATTTTACTTCTCACTTATCTTCAGATCACTGATCTTGCATGCTCCACTCTCTTGCACTTCCTTTATCGTCTTGTCATACTCGTCTTCTTCTTCCTCCTCCTCCTCTTCTCCTCCTCCTGGTTTTCCCCTTCTTCCGCTTCTGATTCTTCTGCAGCCCATCCAAAGCTTGGGATGGACCTGGAAGCCACCGGAGGAGTCCTTGCTTCTCTAACAATCTTCATGACTTCCTCAATACTTTGGAGTGAGTAGGTAGGGGCACCATTGTCCCTCCTGTAGTAGACTGCCTGAGCTGATTCTGTTAGCTCCCTTGGCAAGTTCTTCAAGAACCATGGGTGGTTCTTTATATCCCTTATTGTGATCCTCTGTAATTAAGATGTCACATCAACCCAGTTCTAATATTATTGAAGTAATTTCTAATGGCTCTCGTATGTACAGTAGCTAGCAGAGTAAACATTTAAGAAAGTGGCCTTTTGTGAAATGGTTTTGAGCATCACCCTAGCTGGATCAGCAATGAAGAGACGGGAGATCAGTTGCCTGCAAGCCTGGGATATGTGGACATAGTCGGGTATTATGTATTGACCTCTCCTGATCCTCTGCAGCCAGAGTGGATAAGCAAGCAATATTAGTCCTTCATCAACTTGTAATAACGTCAAGCATCAACTAACGAAATTCCACATTAAACATAATGTCGATACAATTAGCAAGCATCTTAACAAAATGTTCATAGAAAGTTAGAACTAATCACAAGTAATGAGGTGAAGGGAAGAACTATAATGAGCTTAAAGACCTCACATCAATGGTTTTCCGGATATTCCTGGGTCATTATAGTCCTCAAATGGATAGCCTCCCACCAACATCACGTATAGGGTTACTCCGCATGACCATACGTCTGCAAACTACACAACCAGATGTATTTTCCAGTCTAATTAGTAATTCAATTGCAGTTAAAACAGAAAGTGCAAAATTAGTTCAAACATCACAAATAAGTAGAGGGTAAGCATGCAAACTATTGCCAAACCATTCAAAAGAAGTTGGGGCATAATAATACCGGCATGCAGTAAACCAGTTTTGAGGTTAATGTGCAATTGAACAAGGAGATATTTAAAAACAAGCAGATTAAACAAAACCATGTGAGATGGTTCAAACTAGAGAAAGACATGCTCAAGGGCCATGTCGAGTAAGATGGCTCAAGTAAGGAGTCTCCAGATAGGATTTGGAAAAGTAAATATTACAACTATTGTTAAAAAATGTTACAACTATTGTTAAAACTAGTAAAAAAAGTAGAGAAAACAACAAAATTTGATGGGATAAGCCATAGAAACGGAAGCGCCGAGAACTATTGATACAGATGTCATGAGGATCGGTTGTTAACGTATATTATCAAATGAAGGAAGTTGAAGACTTTTCTTTTTTTGGAGAGGAGCTGTTTAAATTTATTATATTAAAATATGGGAATACCTGGATTGGTGTTTGAGCAAGTGTTATGTATCAGAGGTTGTTGACAAATTAATGACATGATACTTAAAACTAGGAGCATTTATAACTGGGCCTTCCATAATATCTCATCTTAAATAAATTAAGATAATCTCCCTCATGGATTAATCAGTTTTTCTACTGAAGAAAGTTTCCATATGCAACCCAACATGCCATGTTCTTCACCACCTACTCTGTCAGATTCCATCTCTTGAGCAGGCTCACGGTCTTAAGTTTTAAGCATTCATGACTACATTTCCTCTACGTACAGCGTCTTCAGATAAATAAATTTTCAATGAAAAAGTCCATGAAAATTTGAGACAATCTGAAATCCTCATGAGATTTGTACCATACTTAAATTTTGTTGTAAAAAGGTACTTTATATTCAAACAGCATAGATTACCACTTATTTCCTTTCTTCTTTCCCTGAATTTCATGCTCATAAAACAATTCTGAAATTCAGATGCACTTATAGGACAGAGAAACAAGAATTATAACCCAAAGTAAATACTTATTACTCGTTCCAGAAAAAAATATCCCATGACAAAAACAACTAAGATATATATTTCAACAGCTGACAAAACCAGAACTAGCCATCAAATACTCCAAATGAGCTACCTCGATAGCAAGGCAAGTGCCACGTTCTAGTTCAAAAATTCTGTCCAGAAGAAAAGATCATATGTCCTATCAGTGGCACCGAAGATCGTACACTATCAACCTTATTGTATTTTAACTCTAATTTGGTAACTGTAAGAAGCGTGGCATTTTAGCAGTAAGTAATGCTTTAGGGACACCCAATGAGCCGAATGGACGTCCAGTGACTGGGATGTCCATTTCCCCCGCACACAGTGGCGCAGATTCCTTGAGGCCCTCCCTGTGCCCACTGGTGATTGGCTTGCGCAGCGGCAGCCACATGGTCCATGTGGCCCTGGGCTCAACTCCAGGTGCAGCTCTCCAGGCACCAGCCAGCCAAGGCCAGCAAATCGAGCAGTGCTGGCGTGGCCGCACCGCTGAGAAACAGTGCTCCTTTTTGGCGCTTATGCAGTCAAGAGATTTATTATTATTATTATTATTATTTTGGGTAAAGCATCAAGAAGGCCTTAAGAAAAGGTTAAAAAAAAAAGTTGATCATAAAGAGGACACAAGCAATGCTCCCCAAAAGAACACTACGAGCGACAAAGAATGACATGTCTTCCATCATATGGATGGTCCATTTTGCAGTTCATTGTTTACGGGTCGTCCCGACCATCTCACGGGGGCTACGGAGCCTCCACCCTCCATCTCGTTGAAAAGGATGAAAGGGACGGGTGAAAAGGAGTTCCTGTTGGCCTTCCTTTTATACTGCCGCCATACCAACCTCGTCGTAATAAAAAAAGGGCCGGCCTAACATGTTTGCATCCGCATCACTTACCATTGCTGTCTTACAAGAGATAATACCGTTTCTTTTGAATTTCTTTATATTTTCTTCAAATCTTTATCTAATTTAATCATTCCCATATGACATATATTTTAATTTTTTTACATGTTTCATCTGTAAATTTAAAATACAACTAATAACTAAATATCCATTATTTTCAGTTGCGCTGGTAAATTCCTGCTACAATTGAAACATAAGAACCTTGCATTCCAACTGGAAAATGGTGGTCGAAAAAAATTCGACCTTCCAAATTCCACGGCAACGAAACCCGAGTAGTTATTAACCCTAGAGAGCAAATGAAATCCATGGCAGTCAATGGCTCACACAGACACGGTATCTTCCTATGATCTACGTTCACTCTTTTAGTGGGACCCACGTCCAAATGCCACCCTTTCTATTAAAAAATCACCTAAAGTAAAATTAACAAGTGAAATGGATGACGTATAAATAGTTAATAAAATATAGAGACCGACTTACCTTGCCGTCGTAGTTTTGGCGAGAGAGAATCTCCGGGGCGATGTAGGCCGGCGTTCCCACCGTCGATTTCGGCATCGAGTGAAGCACCGACGACTGCGTCCCCAATTTCCACATTATTTCTCTTTTTATCTTTTAAAACCTTCCACTAAAAGAAATATACTGACCTTGGAGTAACCGAAATCGCAAATCTTGAGCCGCGGAGCCGGGCTTCCATCAAGCAGCGTGTTCTCCAGCTTCAAATCTCGGTGGCATATTTGCTGAAAATTCATCAAAATTTAATCGATAACAAAGTTATTTATAAATTTTTTAGCACTTTTATACGACAATTTCGTCTTTCTCTTTTTCTTCTTTTTTTTTTTCACACATTACCATGAAGTGCAAGTAGCTGACGCCAGAGATGAGCTGCTGAAAGAAATATCTCGCCTAAAAGGACAATAAATGAATGAATTATCACTGTCATGATGAGCTAAGGGGACAGAAGAGATAATAAATAAAAATAAAATAATCGAGGACCTCGTCTTCGCTGAATCTCCCGGCGTCGCAGATCCGCTCGAAGAGCTCCCCGCCGGCGGCGTACTCCATCACGATACCCAGATGCGTCGGCGTCACAACCACCTAAACACAACATCAAATTAAAGAGCAAATCCCGAGCACTCCATCAAGTACTAAAAGGAAAACTCCGATGATCCGAAGCTCCCCCCACCTCCTTGAATCGGATGATGTTGGGATGCCGCAGCGATCGGTGGTTGATGATCTCCCTCGCCACATTCTCGTTAATCTGTGGTCCAAAGAAGAAAAAAAAAAACCCTATCAGAAGTATCAGATCCGTCCAATTCGAGATCAAGGGCTAAGGCTGTCGTAGTAGATCAATTAGAGCGAAAACAAACCCTGCGGCCCCTCTCGATGAACTTCATGGCGACGAGCTCTCTGGTCTCCTTGTTCCGCATCAGCTTCGCCACCCGAAGTTCCCCGATCCGATGTCCCTCACCATCTCGTACTTCTCCATATCCAGATCTCCCCCGATGCTCCCCCACCAAAACCCTGGAACACGAGAACAAGATATCTCTACAGATGAACCTCACAAAGGATTCGTGATGAGTTATACTCCTCCAGATCCCATAACCAGCTCGCGCTCTCTCTCTCTCTCTCTCTCTAATCCTCGAGCTCTGGATCGATTTGCTTGGCGGTGATTCCAGATCGAGCGGAGAAAGTGCCAAAAACCTACGACTGTTTTAGAGCGGGGTATCACACACTAGCACGCTCTCTCTCTCTCTCACAAATAAAAAAGAAAAAGAAAAAGTTTAAATTATTTATTAATGGTAGCTTTTTGGTGGAGGGAGGGATTGGAAGGATCGGGCCGTCCGTTCAGTGTGCGGTCTTGTCACCCAATTTTCTACCCAATACTTATATGTTTGGGTGGAGGGAGTGGATAGTCTGGAGACCAGGGTTCG
>UESW01003477.1:44972-71287 GCA_900491605.1 Calamus simplicifolius
GTGTTCTCCCATGCTGCCTCTATTTACCATCTCACTTAATTAGATCTAATAATTTGTCACGATTGCTAGAAAGGACTCTAATCCTCTTATGATGATCGCTTACCAGCTGTGTTATTAACTGATGTAACTTACATATTCACCTAATATTTAGCCTGATTGTGGTGCCCTCTCAATAGTCCCATATCGAGAAATTAGGAGTTGGTTGTATGGTTTATAACCAGTTAAGGAAGATGACAAGTACCAATTGGATCCCTTTTAGATTATGGTAATCCAAGTTGGTGTGAACCTTATCCATCTTGCTTTCTTGTAATGAAATGGGTTCGTGAGTGCTGCATACACAGGGCCCGGATCGTTACAATATGGTATCAGAGCCATGCACCAATCGAAAATGCAGGAGCTAAGTACCACATAGGACAAAGTGCTACATCAATGAGAGTCACCTCTTGAACCTGTGGAGGCCACAGAAGGTGGGGGCCATAGGGCAAAGTGCTACATTGATGGAAGCCACCTTTTGAACCTACGGAAGCCCCTCCTAATAGTCTGGAAGCCACCTTTTGAACCTACGAAAGCCCCTCCTAATAGTCCCACATCGAGAAATTGAGAGTTGGTTGTATGGTTTATAACCAGTTAAGGAAGATGAACAAGTTCTAATTGGATCCCTTTTGAAGGTTGTATGTGATGACGCCCAATCACCGGTCTTGAACGTCGGGAACGGACTGATTCTCGAACCTTCGCTTCACCAGGTTGCCTGCAAAGAAGTCTCAGGACCGGAGAGGATTCTTCGGTGGGACTCTCCGACGCTCAAGTTAGCAATTGAGGTCACAGCAGAAGAGGAGCTCGAATGAGCTCTGTTTAGATGAGAAAGGGGTATTCCCGGAGAGGAGGGATTCCTCTCTAGGCCTTAGGATAGCAATCTTTTTGGGGATTATCGCGCATACCTATTTATTGAGTGGATTCACCTTTTTATAGGGGTTGACCCTGGCATGATCACGTGGGATTCCGTGAAGAAGGAATGTCCGCGGAGTTCTTGGGAGTTGCATGAATCTGCACTGGTTGGTGGGTCCTGTCCCATCGGAAGAAGAGAAAACGGCGGTTGGTGGGCTAGGTCCCATCAGTCAGTGGAGCTTTGGGTAGTTGGGTCCAGTCCCATCAGCAGCGTGGCCAATGGGTAGTTGGATCTGGCATTGTCAGGCGGTGCGGGTCAGAAAGGTAGCGTTCCGAGTTACCAGGGCCGTGTTGGGGCAGATTTGGAGGAAACCGGGAAGTCTCGACTCTCCTAAGGGAGCCAAGGCTTACTTGGGTTGGCCAGGGGTGGCCGGGGCCAGCCTTGCCGACCAGGACGTGCCGGGGCGGGGCCGACCAGGAAAGGTCGGGGCCGACTCGGCGGGCTCAGAGATGCCGGGGCCGAGAGGGACCGGTCAGGAATGGTTGGGGCCGACTCGGCGATCTTGGAGATACCAGGGCCAAGAAGGACCGACCAGGAAAGGTCGGGGCCGACTCGGCGGGCTTGGATATGCCGGGGCCGAGAAGGGCCGGCCAGGAATGGTCGGGGCCGACTCGGTAGGCTTGGAGATCCGGGGCCGAGAAGGGCCGGCCAAGAATGGTCGGGGCCGACTCGGCGGTCTTGGAGATGCCGGGGCCGAGAGGGGCCGACCAGGAATGGTCGGGGCTGACTCGGCGGTCTTGGAGATGCCGGGGCTGAGAAGGGCCGACCAGGAAAGGCCGGGGCCGACTCGGCGGGCTTGGAGATGCCGGGGCCGAGAAGGGCCGGCCAGTAATGATCGGGGCCGACTCGGCGGGCTTGGAGATGCCGGGGCCGAGAAGGGTCGGTCAGGAATGGTCGGGGCCGACTCGGCGGTCTTGGAGATGCCGGGGCCGAGAAGGGCCGGCCAGGAATGGTCGGGGCCGACTCGGCGGTCTTGGAGATGCCGGGGCCGAGAAGGGCCAGCCAGGAATGGTCGAGGCCGAGAAGGTGGGCTTGGAGATGCCGGGGCCGAGAAGGGCCGGCCAGGAATGGTCGGGGCCGACTCGGCGGTCTTGGAGATGCTGGGGCCGAGAGGGGCCGACCAGGAATGGTCGGGGCCGACTCGGCGGTCTTGGAGATGCCGAGGCGAGAAGGGCCAACAGGAAAGGTCGGGGCCGACTCGGCGGGCTTGGAGATGCCGGGGCCGAGAAGGGCCGGCCAGAAAGGGTCGGGCTGACTCGGTGGGCTTGGAGATGCCGGGGCGGAGAAGGGCTGGCCAGGAATGGTCGGGGCTGACTCGACGGTCTTGGAGATACCGGGGCCGAGAAGGGCCGGCCAGAATGGTCGGGGCCGACTCGGCGGGCTTGGAGATGCCGGGGGCACTAATGTTTTTGTTTTGCCGAAATTACCCTTGTGGCTATATTAGCCACATCAGATGCCCCCCCCTCCGCCCCTGAGCGCTAAGGACCACACGCCTGCAATCCTTTGGGCGAAAGGGGCGCAAAAATTCAAAAGAATGATTGCCTTTTTTAGTGTGCTTTAAATGGATTGATGAGCTGGCGCTTTATTCCGAGGCAGTGTCGCTTCGAAGATCTCCCGTAATCATGCGTTAGGTGGTGATGACGTTGGCGCCAGATGCTCCGGAGAAGGAGCTCATTGGGCAATGAGAAAAAGGCAAGGACATCATTTCCGCTCTGTTTTCCATGGCCCGCGATTGGCCGGGGATCACGTCTCCTGGAGCGGATCGAGGCGGCATGCCTCGGGCGCAGGCGATATTTTTGCTGGCAGCCTGCAACGCAATGGACGCGCGCCAGATGGCGGGATCTCGGGCGGCCTTAGCTGGAGACAGGGGCTATAAAAACCCCTCAAGAGCCTGTAGAAACCTTTACACTGCCATTGCTTTCTTCTACCTTCTTCCCTGAGTTCTTCTGCGACCTGAGTCTTTCCAACTCTCAGGTTAGTTTCATCTGTTTTTTTTTTACCTATGGACCACCGTGCCATTAGGGAGGGCAAGAGACCCGTAGAAGAGTCTTCCCAATCTAGTAGCGAAAACCAGGCCCCTGTAGCTAGTAGTCGAATGCCTCAGTCGGTGGGCGGCATTGTCATCCGTAGTCCATCGGGGGCGATAGGACCTCCGACCACCACCAGTCCTTCTATTAAGGCAGTCCCCTTATCCTCTCGCCGTCTGGCGCTTCCTCCGACGGTGAGTTCCGATCCAGCGGGTCCCACGGGGGTGGCTTCAACCATGACCTCTAAGGATGTAGAGGCCGTTAGGGCTAAGTACCAGGTCCCCGACTTCATTGGTCTGTCCACGCTGGGGCCCGAAGACAGGGTGACCTCTGACCATCCAGGCCGGGTCGCCCTGTACGAGGAGTTCTTCCGGTGCGGGCTGCACCTTCCTTTCCACCCTTTCTTCCTTAATCTCTTAGAAAGGTATAGGTTAGTGCCGGCACAGTTGACTCCGAACTCGATTCGGATCATCTGCGCCTTTGTAATCCTTTGCCATTTCGAGGGGGCCCGCCCAGGGCTGTCTCTGTTCCGAACCTTCTACAAGCTCTGCCGCCAAGGTGAGGGCGCCTGGTGGGCATTTACCGCCAGGCCGGGTAGAGCTTTTCCTTTAGGCCTCCCGTCCAAAGTTAGGGGGTGGAAACCTAGATTTCTTTTTGCCCATGTCGAGGGGGTCAGGGCCGCTTGGAGGGAGCCCGATACTAGCCCCAACGAAGATTCCACCGTAGGGGATAGAGATAGGGAATTATTCACCCAACTGTCCAACTGTCAAATCCCCGGCTACAAGGAACTCCTGTCCGAGAAGAACCTAGTAGAAGCCGAGTTAGCCCCAGCGACCGGTGAGCTTGGTGCATGAATCCTTCTGTTCGTCCTTCGATTTACTGTATGTCGTTACTGATGCTCAGTATTCTTTTCTGTGCAGCAATGAGGGTTTCCGCCAGCGACTTTGAGGTCGTTTTGAAGCAGAAAAGGCGGGCGATCGGAGAGCCGTCCAAGCCGGTGAATAAACTCCGGGGAAGGGAGCTGGCCAGGCCGGCCGCAGCCCCTACAGTCCCAACGCCCGCGGGGGAGCCGGCTGAGAAGAAGCCGGTTGTAGGAGCGGCCCGGAAGCCAGCGAGGGCCGAGATCGAGGAAGGGGAGATCCCGGCCACCACCGAGACGATGGTGGTAGTTTTGGATGAAGAGGAGGAAGCTTCCGCCGCCGCCGACGTGCCCGAGGCGGGGCGGGTTACTGTTGCTGTTGGCCCGCCGGCTGCTGCAGAGCCGGAGAGAGAAGGTGCTCCCCCAACTGCTAGCGAGGGGGAGCGGGTCGCCAGGGAGGCCCGGAACGGGGCGGAGGCGACCGAGAAGCAAAGGGGTGACTCGGGGAGCTCATCCCGCCAATCGGCCCGGTGCCCGGCCCGCCCACAAGCCGAAGGCCCGCAGGTGGGGCAGACGAGGCTGGTTTCCCCGGTCGGCACAATGGCGGACGCCGTGTAGGCCTTCTGCCTCCTGTCGGGAGTCCGAACTACCGAGTTCGAAAGGAAGATGCAGGGAATGAGTCACTCCGCACTCCTAGACATGGTCATGGTCTCCATTGTCCAGGTAAATTTTGAACACTTCTCATTTTTTCTCTATTTTTTCTTCTTCTCGTAGCTGACACGCTTCCTCTGCTACAGCTGGTCAATGGAGCATTGGGCCTCTGCAAGGCGCTGGCCCATTCCTCCAATGCAATAACCAAGGTCCTGGCGTGGGATGATAGATATAAGAACCAAGAAACCTCGGCCCGTGAGGAGAGCTGGGCCGGTCGCCTGAGAGAGTTGGAGGGCCGGACTGAGGCCGAGAGCGGCCGAGCCTCTGCAGCCGAGGCTAAAATGGAGTTGGCGCTAGAGAGATTGAAGGCCACCGCGGCGCAGAACGAGGAGTTGACTCGGCGGCTTCAACACGCCGAGGAGGAGACTCGTCTTGCGGCAGAGATGGTGGCTGCCGCGGAGAAGGTGGCAGTGGAGGCAGGCTTGGAGAAGGCCGGGCGGTGGCCTGCGCTGATGAGGCCAGCACCCGCGTCGAGGAGGCTGAGAGCAAGGCCCAGGAGACGAGGCCAGAGCACAGTGGGCCGAAGCCGAGGCGGGGCAAGCCGTCTCCACTTATAAGGCCTCGCCGGAGTTTAAGCAGGAAGTCGTCGAGGCCAGCCTCGATGCTTACGTTCAGAGCTTCGAGATGTGCAAGGTCAAAGTATCCGCGGCCCTCAGGATCGATATTGCTGAACTTGTGGACATCCGACCTGGGGAGTCTGACGAGGAGCCCACGGAGAAACGGATGAAGGGAAGCCCGGCCCCGGCGAGCCTTGAATTATTTTTCTTTGCCTTATTGTGTATAAATCGGCTTCGGGCCCAATTTTGTACCTTTCTTCAGTAGTTAATGAAAAATACTTTTTCTCCCAACTTCTTTGTGTTTTGATCCATCCGGTTCTTTTTTCTTCTGAGAAAAATGCCTTACTGTGCTTTATTTCTTGTGGCCAAGTCGTATACACTGATGATGTCGTAGCCGAATATAGCATCTTCCGAAATGTTCCGCTATTCCGGACTTAGCCAATATTTGAATGTGTCTCTAAGATGTAGGCGGCCATATGAACGGTCACTTTAAGATGTTTCGTGCTGTCGTAGGATGTTTGCAAGAAGGCTCATTTATGTATGAATCTTCCAAAGGCTTGGAAAGATTCCCGGGCGTCTCAATGCCAAGCCTAATTTTGGAGGCATTTGGATTGACCAGAGACAGCTGGGCTGATTCTGCCGTCATAGGGGGTTTGCGTGTCACCTGAAGGGTGACTTGACCGAGTACGGGACTATTAGGGTCTTAACCGATTCAGAGGCACCAACGTGTTGGGACCGAGTAGTGTCCCTTTAGCCGCGATGCCGGCGAGCTCCTTTTGAACCGCTTCAGGGGTTTGTGTGTCGCCTGAAGGGTGATTCGACTGGGTACGGAGCTGTTAGGGTCTTAACGACTTAGGGCACCATCGTGCCGGGGCCGAGTGGTGTCCCGTTAGCCGCGATGCGGCGAGCTCCTTTTGAACCGCTTCAGGGGTTTGTGTGCTGCATGAAGGGTGACTCGACCGTGTATGGAGCTGTTAGGGTCTTAACCGACTTGGGGGCACCGCCGTGCCAGGGCCGAGTGGTGTCCCATTAGCCGCGATGCCGGCGAGCTCCTTTTGAACCACTTCAGGGGTTTGTGTGCCGTCTGAAGGGCAACTCGACTGGGTACGGAGCTGGTAGGGTCTTAACCGACTCGGGGGCACCGCCGTGCCGGAGCCGAGTGGTATTCCGTTAGCCGCGATGCCGACGAGCTCCTTTTGAATCGCTTCAGGGGTTTGTGTGCCGCCTGAAGGGCGACTCGACGGGTACAGAGCTGCTAGGGTCTTAACTGACTCGGGGGCACTGTCGTGCCGGGGCCGAGTGGTGTCCCGTTAGCTGCGATGTCGGCGAGCTCCTTTTGAACCGCTTCAGGGGTTTGTGTGTCGCTTGAAGGGCGACTCGATCGGGTACGGAGCTGCTAGGGTCTTAACCGACTCAGGGGGCACCACCGTGCTGCAGTCGAGTGGTGTTCCGTTAGCCGCGATGCCGGCGAGCTCCTTTTGAACCGCTTTAGGGGTTTGTGTGCCGCCTGAAGGGCGACTCGACCGGGTATGGAGCTGCTAGAGTCTTAACCAACTCGGGGGCACCGCCGTGCCGGGGCCGAGTGGTGTCCCGTTAGCCGCGATGCCAGCGAGCTCCTTTTGACCGCTTCAGGGGTTTGTGTGCCGCCTGAAGGGCAACTCGATCGGGTACGGAGCTGCTAGGGTCTTAACCGACTCGGGGAGCACTGCTGTGCCGAGATCGAATGGTGTTCCGTTAGCCGCGATGCCGGCGAGCTCCTTTTGAACCGCTTCAGGGGTTTGTGTGCCGCCTGAAGGGCGACTCGATCGGGTACGGAGCTGCTAGGGTCTTAACCGACTCGGGGGCACCGTCGTGCCGGGGCCGAGTGGTGTCCCATTAGCCGCGATGCCGGTGAGCTCCTTTTGAACCGCTTCAGGGGTTTGTGTGCCGCCTAAAGGGCGACTCGATCGGGTACGGAGCTGCTAGGGTTTTAACTGACTCGGGGGCACCGCCGTGCCGGGGCAGAGTGGTGTCCCATTAGCCGCGATGCCGGCGAGCTCCTTTTGAACCGATTTAGGGGTTTGTGTGCCGCTTGAAGGGCAACTCGATCGGGTATGGAGCTGCTAGGGTCTTAACCGACTCAGGGGCACCGCCGTGCCGGGGCCGAGTGGTGTCCCGTTAGCTGCGATGCCGGCGAGCTCCTTTTGAACCGCTTCAGGGGTTTGTGTGCCGCTTGAAGGGTGACTCGATCGGGTACGAAGCTGCTGGGGTCTTAACCGACTCGGGGGCACCGCCGTGCCGGGGCCGAGTAGTGTCCCGTTAGCCGTGATGCCGGTGAGCTCCTTTTGAACCGCTTCAGGGGTTTGTGTGCCGCCTGAAGGGTGACTCGACCGGGTACGGAGATGCTAGGGTCTTAACCGACTCGAGGGGCACCGCCGTGTCGGGGCTGAGTGGTGTCCCATTAGCCATGATGCCGACGAGTTCCTTTTGAACCGCTTCAGGGGTTTATGTGCCGCCTGAAGGAGGACTCGACTGGGTACAGAGCTGCTAGGGTCTTAACCGACTCGGGGGGCACCGCCGTGCCGGGACGGAGTGGTGTTCCGTTAGCCGTGATGCTTGCGAGCTCCTTTTGAACCGCTTCAGGGGTTTGTGTGCCGCCTGAAGGGTGACTCAACTGGGTACGGAGCTGCTAGGGTCTTAACCAACTCGGGAGCACCGCCGTGCTGGGGCCGAGTGGTGTCCCGTTAGCCGCGATGCCAGCGAGCTCCTTTTGAGAGACTTGGTCCTTGGATGCAAGGGAGAGTAGGCTGTTGCGTCAGAAGTGACCTCCTTTATTGCTTGTGCCCTAGGGGAATACATCATTGATAATACTGACGAAGGTTGTCCGCATTCCAGGTACGTGGAATGGGTTGCCCATCGAGCTCTTCTAATTTGTATGCCCCCCGTGGAGTATCTCGGCGACTCGATAAGGACCCTCCCAGTTGGGGGATAGTTTGCCCCCCTCTGTAGGCTTTGAAACCTCAGCTTTTCTCAAAACCAAGTCTCCACGGCGAAAAACCTTAAGACGAACTCGAGCGTTGTAGTACCTGGCCACTCGCTAATGAAAAGTCACCATGCGCAGCCTCGCCCGATCATGCGCCTCGTCGATGAAATCCAAGTTAGTCCGAATCAGCGCGGAGTTATTTTCCTCGCTGAAGGACTCCACACGTGGACTGGGTAATCCGATCTCGACAGGAATGACGGCTTCGGATCCGAAGGCAAGACTGAAGGGAGTCTCGCCCATTGGGACTCTGAGGGTCGTGTGATAGGCCCATATCACGTTGGGGAGCTCCTCCACCCATCGACCTTTAGACCCGTCTAACCGGGTTCTAAGTCCTCTAAGGATGGTGCGGTTCATAACCTCGGCCTCCCCGTTGGTTTGGGGTTAGCCGAAAGAGGTGAATCGGTGATGAATGCCTAGCTCGTCACAGAAGACTTTGAATGCTTCGTTGTTGAATTGGCGACCGTTGTCCGTGACGAGGGTGTGAGGCAGGCCAAAACGGCATATGACTGACTTCCAGAAGAAACTTTGACTTTGCTTTCAGTGATCTTGACTAGCGCCTCGACCTCGACCCATTTGGTGAAGTAGTCAATGGCGACTAGCAAGAACCTCCGTTTCCCAGAAGCTAGAGGAAATGGTCCCAGAATGTCCATTTCCCACTGAGCGAAAGGCCATGGGACCGAGAGTGGGTTCAGCGGGGTAGACGGTTGATGTTGGATGTGCGCATGGCACTGGCAACCATCCCATTTCTGAACTAATTTAGCCGCATCCTCCCTCATAGTGAGCTAGAAATATCCCTGATGGAGGGCCTTTTGGGCTAAGGATCTGCCCCCCAGATGGTTTCCACAAATGCCCTCGTGGATTTCTCTAAGGACGTAGTCGGCATCGGCATGTCCCATGCACTTGAGCAGGGGATAGGAGAATGACCCGCCCATTGAGGAGGATGAATTTGGAGGCTCTCCACATGAGCAATCTGGCTTCATTGCGGTCATCAAGGAGTGTGCCATCGTGAGATAACGGACGTAGGCATCCATCCATGTGGGCTCTTGGGTGAGCGGGAGGATTTCCTCGCTATCCTCTATACTGGGTCTTTCCAAATATTCAATGTAAGCATCCCTTGTCATACCGTCGGCAGAGGTGGCCAGACGAGAAAGGATGTCGGCCTTGGCGTTTTCGCTCCGTGGGATATAAATGATATTGAAATAAGCTAGCGGGAAAGTCAGGAGCCGAACCTTGCCCAAGTACTGAGTCATAACAGGGTCACGCGCCTCGTACTCCCCATTGATTTGCCCGGAGATGAGTTGCGAGTCCGTGAAAGCTCTGAGACACCTTATTCCAAGCTCCTGGGCTAGCCTTAACCCGGCCAGCAGGGCCTCGTACTCAGCTTGATTGTTGGTGGCTTCGAATAGAAACCGCAGGGCGCATTCTGTCCTCTCTCCGCCTGGTCCGGCAAGAATGAGGCCGGCACCGCTCCCTTGAGAGTTTGATGCGCCGTCCACATGAAGGATCCAAGTCTCTCCATCCTCGCCTGGTTCGGGCTCGCGCTGTTCCTTGGTAACCTCCTCAGTCACCTCCTCTGTCCAAGTGCATTCGACTAGGAAGTCAGCCAAAACTTGGAACTTTAGAGCCGGTCGAGCCTGGAAAGAAAGGTCGAACTCTCCCAGCTTGATGGCCCACTTGGCGAGTCGGCCTGAGGTATCAGGATGAGCCAGAATGGCTCGCAGGGGCTGATCCATGAGCACCACAATAGGATGGGCTTGAAAATACGGGCGGAGACGCCGAGCAGAGACTACCAGGGTGAATATAACTTTTTTTGTTTTGGAGTACCTGACTTCTGCGTCATGGAGAACCTTGCTCACATAATAGACAGGCCTTTGAGTTCCATCAGCGTTGAGACGCACTAGAACTGAACTAACGGCTTTCGAAGAAGCCGCTAAGTAGAGGAAAAGACTTTTCCCGTCGCTTGGCTTGGATAGGAGAGGTGGAGAGGACGGAAACGCCTTCAATCCATCGAAGGCTCTCTGGCAATCATCTGTCCATTCGAAGCTATTTATCTTCCGCAAGGCCTTGAAGAAGGGAAAGCATCTCTCGGCCGATTTGGAGAGGAAACGACTTAGAGCCGCTATCCTCCCGGTTAATCACTGCACTTCCTTCTTGCTGGATGGCGGCCTCATGCCGAGTATGGCGCTGATCTTCTCTGGGTTCGCTTCGATCCCCGCTGGGTCACCATGAAACCCAGGAACTTGCCTACCGTGACCCCAAAAGCACACTTCTTGGGGTTCAGCTTAACCTAAAAGCGACGGAGGTTGTTGAAGGTCTCCTCTAAGTCGGAGACATGATCAGAGGCGCGGGTGCTCTTTGTTAGCATGTCGTCTACATAGACTTCCATATTCCGGCCTAGCTGGTCCTCGAACACCCTGTTCATCAATCTTTGGTAAGTTGCCCCCGCATTCTTGAGGCCAAAAGGCATCACTTTGTAGCAATAAATGCCTTTTTTCGTCACAAAGGAGGTGTGCTCTTCGTCGCTGGGGTCCATCCTTATCTGATTATATCATGAGAAGGCATCCATGAAGCTGAGGAGTTCGTGCCCGGAGGTGGAATCCACCAGCTGATCAATTCTTGGCAGAGGGAAGCTGTCTTTTGGACACGCCTTGTTGAGGTCGGTAAAGTCTATGCAAATCCTTCAGCTCCTATTTGCCTTACGCACCATGACCACATTAGCCAGCCAACTAGGGTAGTGTGCCTCCCGGATGTAGCCGGCATTGAGTAGCTTGCTGACTTCCTCGTCAATAGCCTTTTGCCGATCAGGAGCAAAGCTTCTCTTCTTTTAGCGGATTGGACGGTGCCGCGGGTCAATGTTGAACTTATCGGTGATTACCTTCGGAGGGATGCTCGGCATATCAGATGCTGACCAAGCGAAAATGTCTGAATTAGCCCACAAAAAGGCTAAGAGACGCTCCCGGTCTTTTGGGGGAAGGAGTCCGCCGACACGGACGGTCCTTGCCAGGTCATCTCCAAGAGGGAAGGTTAGAAGATGCTCAGCTGGTTCCCCTCCCTTGCTAGAGTCTCTAGGGTCGGATGCTTCAAAAGTTGGTTCAGCTTCCAGAGGACTTGATGCCGCATGATAACAGGGCAGGACTGTGCTGACCTCACCGTGCATCTCTCCGACCCCTTCACTAGCGGGGAACTGCACCACTAAATGTTGGGTAGAGATAACGGCGTCCAAAAGGTTCAAACCTGGGCACCCAAGAATGGCATTGTATGCCAGGGGAACCCTCACAACCAGGAATTTCATGATCACTGTGCTTTGACATGGCGGCGTTCCAGCGGTCACAGGCAAAGGTATTTCACCTTCAACCCTTACGGAGTCTCCGGTAAAACTGACCAAAGGGGTCGCCACAGGCTGAAGGAAGTCCAAAGATAATCCCATCCGAACAAAAGTGTCGTAGGTAAGGATGTCAGCTGAGCTGCCACTATCAACTAATATCCTTTTTACAGGATGCTTGGCGATCGTCATAGAGACGACGATGCCTTCATTGTTTACATTTCCTACGACAGCAGACCCCCCCAGGAATTACATTACTCGGCGCCTCCTCCCCCCTCGACTGCTTAGATGCGGAGGCTGACCCCCAGGACACCATTCCGACTGTCCAATCTGTGGGGGCATTGTCGACCAGGGCCTGAACAGGCGGAGGCCCCATGAGGGCCGGCAGCGGCTGCTGCGCCTTCTGAACATACTTGCCAAGGTAGCCCCGCTGAATGAGCTCCTCGATGGCTCACTTCAAGCTGTAGCAGCTATCAGTGTCATGGCCATAGTCTCAGTGGAATCAGCAGTAGCGGCTTTTGTCATGGAGAGAGACCTTTCTTCATGGGAGGAGGGCGCTGGAGGTAAGGCTCGCCTTCGATCTCCATCAGAATGTGAGATCGAGGGGTGAGAAGATGTGTGAGCTTGCTCTTGTCGGGGACAGGGCTTCTATGCCTGTTGTCAGATCGGCAAGGCGTGTCAGCCCACCGGTGTCGAGGGGGCCCGCTTAGCTCAGGGCGAGCGGGCTTGTGGCTGGAGCTCCTTGAAGATTCTCGGCGGGTGAAGTCGGCCTCATCCGCACGGATGTACTTTGAGCCCAGAGGAGGAGGTCGGAGTAGGAGCTCGGGGGCTTCTTATCCAAAGAAAAGGTAAAGTGGGATGGGAGGAGTCCCCGCTTCAACGCCAATGTCGCCACCGCATCGTCGAGATGGTAGACCTCGAGGGTGGCAGCCTTGAACCGGGACACAAAGTCCCGCAGTGACTCTCCCTCCTTCTGGCGCACGGAGAAGAGGCTGTCCGCTACCCTTGGAATTTGTCGGCAGGCGTTGAAATGTGCCAGGAAGGCCTTCTCCAGCTCTCGGAAGGAGTCGATGCTGTGAGGGGACAAGCGCGAGTGCCACGCGCGAGCGGCCTTCCACAAAGTGGCGGGAAAGGCCTTGCAAAGAAGGACGTCTGAAGCGCCTTGGACCTGCATCATTGCTTTATAACTCTCGAGATGGTTGAAAGGATCTGTCGTACCATCGTACGGGTCCATCTAGGGGAAGCAAAATCTGGAGGGGACAGGCTCCTCTAATATCCGGCGGGTGTAAGGAGGATGGGTGTCGAACACTTCCTCCGGCTGATGATTGATTTTCCTGGCGAGCTCGTCAAGCTGCCTGTTGTCCTCCTCCAGGTGCTCCTCCGCCTGTCGGCTGATTGTTGGGGCCCTCCGAGATGGCTCGGAGGAGGAGGAAGAAGAAGAAGACAAAGAGGAAGACGGGAGTCGGGACTTCCGCTTTGTCTCCTCTTGGTGACGTAGCCCAGAAGGGATTTTGCTGGGGCCACGATCAGGGGACCGTGGCCGCTTGGAGGGCTTGCGGCGAGGCTTCCTTAGGGAAGCTGGGCGACGACCGACCTTCCGCCGACCGGCCTCCCGTCGTGGAGAACCTTCCCTCGCCGACTGCTGACTAGCAAGGGGAGCGGTTTGGTGCTGGTGGCCACGGACTGCTGCTGCTGGAGTCCGTGGACCATAGCAGTGAGAGTTTGGATTTGCTGGGAGAGGGTTGCTAGTTGCTCTGCCGTTTGGACGGCTGCGCTCGGTGGTGGGCAGGTGACTGGAGGATCGGCAGCAGGGGGGTTGGCCTCCTGCTGCCTAACAGGCGGGGGAAGCCCGCTGGATAGCTGATGGAAGCGTCCTGGGCTCGTGTTACCACCATGGCTCCAAGGAGAAGAGAGGGGGGGAGTAGAGTTTGTCCAGATGTAGCACAGGGAGGCCCTGAGATACTTGCTATGTCCTACACCAACTCCCCCTTCCTGGCGCGCCAATCTGATGACGCCCAATCACCGATCTTGAACATCGGGAACGGACTGATTCTCGAACCTTCGCTTCACCAGGTTGCCTGCAAAGAAGTCCTAGGACCGGAGAGGATTCTCTGGTGGGACCCTTCGATGCCCAAGTTAGCAATTGAGGTCATAGCAGAAGAGGAGCTCGAATGAGTTCTGTTTAGATGAGAAAGGGGTATTTCCGGGGAGGAGGGATTCCTCTCTGGGCCTTAGGATAGCGATCTTTTTGGGGGTTATCGCGCATACCTGTTTATTGAGTGGATTCACCTTTTTATAGGGGTTGACCCTGGCATGATCACATGGGATTCCGTGAAGAAGGAATGTTCGCGGAGTTCTTGGGAGTTGCATAAATCTGCACTGGTTAGTAGGTCCTGTCCCATCGGAAGGGGAGAAAACGGTGGTTGGTGGGCTAAGTCCCATCAGTCAGTGAGGCTGTTGGGTAGTTGGGTCCAGTCCCATCAGCAGCGTGGCCAGTGGGTAGTTGGATCTGGGTAGTTACCAGGGCCGTGTTGGGGCGGATTTGGAAGAAACCGAGAAGTCTCGACTCTCCTGAGGGAGCCGAGGCTTACTTGGGTCGGTCAGGGGTGGCCGAGGCCAGCCTTGCCGACTAGGACGTGCCGGGGCTAGGCCGACCAGGAAAGGTCGGGGCCGACTCGGTGGGCTCGGAGATGCCGGGGCCAAGAGGGGCCGGCCAGGAATGGTTGGGGCCGACTTGGCAGTCTTGGAGATGCCGGGGCCGAGAAGGGCCGACCAGGAAAGGTCGGGGCCGACTCGGCGGGCTTGGAGATGCCGGGGCCGAGAAGGGCAGGCCAAAGATGGTTGGGGTCGACTCGGCGGGCTTAGAGATGCCGGGGCCGAGAAGGGCCGGCCAGGAATGGTCGGGGCCGACTCAGCGGTCTTGGAGATGCTGGGACCGAGAGGGGCCGACCAGGAAAGGTCGGGGCCGCTCCTGGTTGGCCCCGACTCGACGGGCTTGGAGATGCCGGGACCGAGAAGGGCCGACCAGGAAAGGTCGGAGCCGACTCGACGAGCTTGGAGATGCTGGGGCCGAGAAGGGCCGGCCAGGAAAGGTCGGGACCGACTCGGCGGGCTTGAAGATGCCGGAGCCGAGAAGGGCCGGCCAGGAATGGTCAGGGTCGACTCGGCGGTTTTGGAGATGCCGGGGCCGAGAAGGGCCGACCAGGAATGTCGGGTCGACTCGGCGGGCTTGGAGATGCATGGGCGCACTAATGTTTTTGTTTTACCAAAATTACCCTTGGGGCTACATTAGCCACATTAGTATGGTTTATAACTAGTTAAGGAAGATGAACAAATACCAATTGGATCCCTTTTGGACTGTGATGACCCATGTTGGTGTGAACCTTATCCGTCTTGCTTTTTTGTAACGAAATAGATTCGTAGATGCTGCAAGCCCAGAGTCCGAAACGTTACACTAATGCATCAAAGTAGAGATCTAAGTTGTCAGGAAGGTCTAATAACCAATGCTGCCGCACTCGTTCCCGCTGTTATATTTTTTAAAATCTGGCTGTAAAATTAGATCCCGCTGATTACTTATTGTTGCCGCCGGGATCCGTCCTCCGACTCGGGCGCGGTCGATCCTCGGGGAGTGGGGTGCGGCGGACCTGCAAAACAGGAAGCCCTGCACACGGAAGGACACCGGGGGTGGTCCTCCGCGGAAGGCCCTCCGACGCTCAAGTCAGCGAGGAAGGAATCGGCGATCAACCAGACAATGAGGAGGTGGATCTCTCCGGGAGACCTCTCCAGGGGGGCGGTCAATCGGAGGCTCTGGTAAGGGCAGAGCACCGACGAGCTGCCGGGAGAGAGAGAGGTAACCCTGGAGTTTTTGGTGTGTCAAGGGTTGCGTACCTGAGGTAATCTGCCAAACTCGTATTTATAGACTGTCACCTGGGGGACTTGAGCGTCTTCTGGAAGGTACTGAAGTTGTTAAGATTCGGGGGTAGACAGAATCAGGCCGTTGTGGGGCCGTTAGAATCCACGCCTTGTCCGTTAAGGGATCGACGACTGGGAGAGCCCCTCGATGTCTTGGGATCTGGGTGAGTAGACCTGGGGCGGTTATAATAGGTCTTAGGCCACGTCTTAATATGATCCCCTGCTTAGGGTAGACTTGAGTTCTCCCGCGCCAGGTTCCGCGGAGGTGGACGTCGGGGCGTGGATCGCTAGGTAGCAGCGGGCTATGGGAGCCCGGAAGAAGCCGAGCTGCGGAGGCCCGGAATGGCCGAGCTAGGGAAGCCCGGAAGAGGCCGAGCTAGGGAAGCCCGGAAGAGGCCGAGCTAGGGAAGCCCGGAGGGAGCCGAACCACGGAGGCCCGGAAGCCGAGCCACGGAGGCCCGGAAGAGGCCGAGCTAGGGAAGCCCGGAAGAGGCCGAGCTAGGGAAGCCCGGAAGGCCGAACCACGGAGGCCCGGAATAAGAGGCCGAGCTAGGGAAGCCCGGAAGGCCGAGGAGGCTAGGGAAGCCCGGAAGAGGCCGAGCTAGGGAAGCCCGGAAGAGGCCGAGCTAGGGAAGCCCGGAAGGCCGAACCACGGAGGCCCGGACCGAACCACGGAGGCCCGGAAGAGGCCGAGCTAGGGAAGCCCGGAAGAGCCGAGCCCCGGAAGCCGAGGAGGCCCGGAAGAGGCCGAGCTAGGGAAGCCCGGAAGAGGCCGAGCTAGGGAAGCCGAGCTAGGGAAGCCCGGAAGAGGCCGAGCTAGGGAAGCCCGGAAGAGGCCGAGCTAGGGAGGCCCGGAAGAAACCGAAAGGAGGGGGTCAGCCTTAGCCGTCTTGCACGGATATCAATGCAATGACGATTTTACCCCCCAACACATGCCCCCCACTCCCTAGTTCGAAGCGTAGGTTCGGGCGTAGGGAGTATAAGCTCAAGTGGCGCGCCCCGATGGGACGTTTTGGCTTAAACAACCCGTGCAATGATGCCTTAATTAATGCGGTAGGGCCGCCGTACCTCCGAAGGTGAGGCTTCTCCATTAGCGACGGTTGAGATCGTGCCGTGCCGTGAATCCCGATCGGTATGGGGGTATGTCGAGGCGATCCCGGACGCCTCGAATGGGGTGTTCCGCCTCCCAGGGCGGTTTCTTGGCGGAGAAGCGAAGTGACAGCTGCCCTGCGCCTATATATATATACGCGCACGTGTGCGTGTTGGTGGCGTCTTCTTTGTTTTCAGAAGAGCGTTGGCCTCTCATCCTCTTCAGCGTTCACCGTTTTTCGCTCAGGACTTCCTTCGACCGAGATGGCGATGAGCCCTGGAGACGTAGCCTCAGAAATCGTCGCTGGAGATTTGGGGAGGATTCACCAAAGGTATGGTCTGCCCATGGACGTGGTTTTGCGGGTGCCGGGGCTTGAAGACAGGGTCACCCGTGACTTGGAGTCTGGAGTATTCGTCTACGAGGACAGCTTTAAGGCGGGTCTTCGTTTCCCTCTCCATCCCTTGGTGAAGGAGATCATGACCCATTACAACATCTGTCCATCGATGGTGGCCCCAAACAGTTGGCGGAACATCGTTGGATTTATCTCGATGTGCCACCAGATCCAAATCGTTGCGACTCTCCCCCTTTTCGCACCTGTTATCACCTAACTCCCGGGCGGAAATCGGAGTGGACCTCCATCGGGCCCCGGAGGTCTTTTAATGTCATTGCGGATAAGCCCTCTTCCATCAAGGGGTGGAAGAGTCGATTTGTGATTGCGGAGGGGAACATCGGGTCCGATTTCCCTCGGCGATGGGGGGAAGTTGCGAAGGATGCGGAGACGCATCCGGCCCTATCGGTGCAGGAGGAGAGGGACCTGGACGTCCTTCGTAATGGACAGACGTTTTCGGCCAACGACTTGTTATCGGAGGGAGCTCTCTTTGCAGCCGGGCTCAGCCCTTTGGACCCTCAAGGTGAGTTTCTTTTCGCGTTGCGTATTTTTCCCGATTACTGCGTGTGGGTTTGATCATGTGAACTCCGGTTTGGCAGCCACGAGGTTGGCGTTGTCGAGCCTCTCCAAGAGGAAGAGAGGGAAGCGTCCTGGGGAAGGTAGTGGAGCGGACAGTGGCCGACCCAAAAAGAGGGGTCACACATCCGCAAAGAGCCCGCCGGACGCTGGAGCAGCCGCTACGGAGGCAGCCGCTACAGGGGCGCCTGGGGCGAAGGAGGATACGGGGAGGGCGGCCGTGGCGCCCGAACCTCTCGTTTTGGAGATTTCGGATAGTTCGGATGAGGCTCCGCTGGCTCATCTGACCGCGCCTCCCTTGAAGGAGGAACTCGTGACGTGTCCAGTGGAGGCGGTCGTAGTGGAGGGGTCCATCGCCCCCGTGGAGTCGCCACTGGCTCCAGCGGGAGAGGGGGAGGAGACAGCCGCAATGGAAGGAGTTCGGGAGGGGCCCCTGCTTGGCCTATCCGCTGGGGAATCCGGCAGCAGTGAGGTCGAGCCGCCCTCGATGGGCCAAGAGGCGGTTCAAACTGAGACCTCGGGGGAGCCCGCGGAGGGGCCGCAGGTGGCGGCTACTGGAGAGGGCGCACCAGTGGAGGGAGCGCAACAGAGTGGGGGTCCCGCGATCGGGGCCCCTTCGAGGAAGATTTTGGGGAGATTAGCGCTTGGGCTGGTCGAGCTATCTGAAGAGGCTCAAGCCAGGGCCCTGACGGAAGAAGCTGGGAGGCTGCAGGCCACTCAGCTGGGGATCGTCCAGGCCGGTCCCTCAGGTGGGGTCGGTCAACCCAGTGGCTCGGAGGCTAGCATCGACGAGGCGTTTTCCGCCATGATGAGGTCGGTCCTGCATCCGGGTGCGGGTCCATCGACGGACGAGTTCGCTGACCGGGGGTTGATAGATGCTGCATTCGGGCAGCAAGGTGTAGCTGAGGATATTCATCTCCTCCCCGCCATAGATAATACGACTTTGATAAAGATGACCCGGGACTATGCTTCGAAGGTGAGTCATTTTCCCAGCGTGTCGGATGTTACCCGATGGACTCCGTTGTGGGCGCTTACTCAATTTTTGCCTTTGTAGGGGGTTTTGCTTTCTCGGGCAATTGGCTGGCGCTTGAGTCTGGCGACAGGGGCCAGCGTCCAGGCCCGGAGGGAGAAAGTCGAGCTCCAGTCGCAGCTGAAAAGTCTGAGCAGTTCGCGGAGCTCATGGACACGATGGATAGGAGCTCGAAGGCGGCCAGGGCGGCACACCAGGTTGCTGTGGACGAGGTGTCCAAGCTGAAGCATAGGGTGGAGGAGTTACAGGGACTCCTGGCGAAGAGCGATGACGCATGCCGGAGTTGGCCAAAATCAAATCAAAACACTCCGCGGAGATGGTGGCGATGCGGCGGGACCACGGCGAGAGTCTGGGCCGATTGAGGAGAGAGGCCGACGACGAAAGAAAACGCCTGACGAGAATGTTGGGCGAGGTGGAGGAGACATTGAAAAACGTAATGACGAAATCGCTGAATTGAAGGAGAACGTGAAGTGGCAACAAGGGATAATAAATCGAGTGAATGGCGAGTTATTGCAAGCTCGCGGGGAGATTGAAACCGGACGATCGAGGATCAGTACCCTGCAAGAGAGGGTGGAGTCGGTCGGCGCTGACAGGACGAGGGCCCGGAGTGAGGCTGAGGAGCTGGCCGGAAGGTTGGCCAGGCGAGAGGGGGAGGTATGCTTTTATTTCCCCTCATTTTTCTATTGGTCCCCTATGATGCCGATTGTCCTTGACTTTTCCAGATGGCGAGGATGGGGTCGGAGATTCAGGCTCTCAAAAGTGCGTTTGCGTCCGCTCGCAGTAGGAGCTCGGAGCTCGAGATACGGTCTAGCGAGCTCGAGGGGCGAAACGCCATCCTGGAGGCCCAGGTGGCTGAGGCCGAGAAACGGGCCACTGAGGCCAACATGCAGCTCGCCATTCTTCAGGGGAGGCAAGATGCTATGAACGTAGATGCATTCCGTCACGGGATGGAAGAGTGTAAGCAGAGGATACTTAGCGGGCACCCGGAGTGGGACCTTTCTTTTCTGAGCATTGACGGCTCCGAAGACGGCGAATCCGCAGAAGAAGAAGATGAAGACGAATATGTCAGCGTTTCTGACGCCGAGCTTGGCGGCACCCCTGGTCCCAGCGAAGCCGTAGCCTCCGAGGGACAGTCACAAACCGCTACAGAGGAGGTGAAAACATCAGAGAAGGGCGAGCCTAGCCATGCACCTGCAGATGTGGCTGAGGGTACTCCCCAAACCGGTGGAGCTCCTGGCTCTTAGGGGCCGCTCATGTATCTTCCCCCTTTTAAACATTTGACATTTCTCAGTAAAAAGGGGTTTCCTGTTTTTATCTAAATGTTTTTCTTGCGTGACTTTGCCGTTGTCTGGTGTCGCCTCGATCGTAAGCGACCCGTGGCTGTTGATGTCCTTGGGCCATTCTTAATTCGAAACCAGGAAAAATGGGCCGGTTTGGACCGACGAATCAAAGTGGATCGGTTATGATCGACGGGCGAAATAGGTCGGTTAAGGCCGACAACGAAAATAGGTCGGCAGGGTCCGACAGGATGAAAATGGGTCGGCTGGGGCCGACGGATGACGGCGGCTGGGGCCGACGGATGAAATAGGTTTTCGCGCTCCCTGGCATCCTGCCAGCGTTCTGCCATCCCGCAGGCAATTCGGTTTTTCTTTACTATAAGTGGAGATACGGCAGAGTGGGGGTATAAAGCTGTATCAGAGCTTTCCGGAAGGCGCTCCTTTCCCATGCGGGTCACCTCGTTGCGATGCGCACGCAACCGTCCACTATTGGACAGTACCTTTTCAAAGGACGATTTTCTGAGCCCGCCGATTTTCGAAGCGTCAGCGGACGATTTTCTGCATTTAATGACTGCGATCCGGGATCAGGAAAGGATCTCCGTACGCGTCCTGGTTCAGGCGGTGGTTCGGCGCGCAGTGGGGTGCTACGCCAATTTCTGGGGACCACGTGGTGGCGTGGGACAGGTGTTTGAATCTCGGGACTTTCAGCTCTGATGGCTCGCCCCGAGTCTCTTCTGCCTATAAAAAGGGGAAAGAGGGGTTTTCATCTGGCTATCCCCAAAGTTTCTTTCTCGCTGGAATTTTTATTATTCTCGTTTCTCTGTTGCTACGAGTGGAAGGATCGACCCTTCTTTTCATGGGCTCCTTGCCGCCGGATAGCTGGGGCGACCGGGGAGCAGCTGAAGGATGGCTCATCCTTAGGGGACGAGTCTCGGAGATCATATGGAGAGCGCACATGGAGGGGGCAGAGATCATACGGAGAGCGCACATATGCGCTTCCGTTGTGGTCTGCGGCTCCTGCTGCGGGGGTTGCGGGTCAGGAGGCGTATGGACACCTCCGTAGCACGCGCAGACTCCCCCTCTTTCGCTGGCTTAGGTTCCCGCGCCTTCTCTGAGGGGAATCCTTGCCACGGGAGGGACAATATGGGAGCAACCGGGTTCGGATGGTCCCCGGTTCCCTTGAGTGAGCGGCGACCCGCGGTTCGGCACTCCCTTCTAGGGGAGTGGATCGGGCCTTTGGGATCCTCAGAATCAGCATCCGCGGGCCATGCCTCAGCTTGGATCTTTTAATTCATCCTGCCCAAGCGGACTTGGCCGTTTCCTGGTTTGCATGATTTCTCGATCCGGATGTTGGAACATCGTAGTTGTCTAGGCCTGCCTTGGAGCAGTTGCCCGAGTCTTGTATTTGCCTTTATGCATTTCATGTTTTTGTAACGCCTATGAGGCATTTGTAATTGATCATGATGGAGAATAAAGAGAGTTACACCCCATTTCTTAATCTGTCTTTTCTTGTGCCGATCTCATTGCTATTTGTCGTTTGTGGGGCATAAAAGTGTCCCGCTCGTCCTTAGACGAGGATCCCATGATGCCCGAACTAATTGAGGTCCGTATGCGGCGGTGCAAAGATAGTTCGGTGAAATACACTCCTTGCTTAGGTCGGGAGTCTGGTATTTTGTGCTCCGTTTTTATCGGAGCCCGGAGTATCGTGGGTCGGCTTTGGCCGAAGTTCGGGGAGCCTTCAACCCTTTTTGCCATGGTTTAAGGATTTAGTCCCTCGAGATAGTTGAGTTTCGGGGAACGTCTTACTTGGCTCTGCCAAGGTTTGAAGAATTTTGCAACTCGGCACTGCCGAGGTTGGAGAGAATCTCGCTTGGCCACGCCAAGGTTCGGAGAATTTGTAGCTCGGCCCTGCCGAGGTTCGCAGCTAGGTTCGGAGAACTCTCGGCCCGGAGAACTGCCTAGGTTCGGAGAACTGATAGCTCGGCCCTGCCGAGGTTCGGAGAACTGAGCTCGGCCCTGCCGAGGTTCGGAGAACTCTCGGCCCTGCCGAGGTTCTGGAGGTTCGGAGAACTGATAGCTCGGCCCTGCCGAGGTTCGGAGAACTCTCGGCCAGGTTCGGAGAACCGGCCCTGCCGAGGTTCGGAGGTTCGGAGAACTGATAGCTCGGCCCTGCCGAGGTTCGGAGAACTCTCGGCCCTGCCGAGGTTCGGAGAACTCTAGCTCAGGTTCGGAGAACTGGTAAGGTTCGGAGTCTCGGAGGGAGCGAATCAGTCGCCGAACGGAACGGTCGGCGTGTTTGCTACGCTTTTACTGGCGGTGCTCTTTCGAGGGGACAGATCGTCGATCGGGCGTCGGACTCTGTTCCCACGCGTTTTTCGAGAAAGGGGGCGATTTTAAGAGGCTTGGGGAAGCGTCGAAAGCATTTATTGCAGGAGGCGGCAGATCGGGAAGATGCTCTGTTTGCATTTTCCGATCTGCCTTGGGATAGGGCGCGACTTTTCGGATTCCGTACGCATTAGAACGGCGACACATGGCAAATTTTTAGGTCGGCGTCCGCGGTACGGCTGAACTGGATACCCTCCTGGCGGGTATAAATATGGCCGGGGGCGTAGGTTTGGCCATCCCTCGCTCTGGAAAAGATGGCTTCTCCAGCGCGATCGAGTGACTCGCGTTTTTCACTTGCCAGCTCGCTGCGCCCAGAGGGGATATCCATCACGTCAATGGGGAGAGCCTGGCGTCGGCCTTCGCGACTAATGAGCGGCTTGCGAGGACGCCGAACAATTCTGGACGTGTCTGGTTAGGGAGGCGGAGGCCTCGCGCCGGTAATGGATCGGCAGAGGGAGATAGCGTCCCTGCGTCAGCAGGTGGCTGACCTGACGGAGCGCCTGGAGGAACTGTTAGCCTCTGGGAGTGGCTCCGAATTCTGATTCGGGGCTCCCCACTTGCTTTTGCTTTTATCGTCTCTTTGTAGTTCTCTTTTTATGAATGAAAATATGGGTCTTGTTTATCATGAAGTTCTCCCTTTGAGTTTTATGGCTCATGCCTGTGTGACGGAGCAGGGGGCCGTCGTGGCCCCGCCGTTTCGGTGCGCTAGCGTAGGCTCTTTCGAATGATGGGCTATAGGGGCGTTATCGAAGGATCCCCATGGTTAGAGAGGAAATCGTCTAACTCTCCCGGGACCTTCGGTCGGTTGCGCGGGGCTTGATGGCCTTGAGAGTAGATTTGCCAATGGCGGCTTTTCTTCGCGTCGATGGTTTTTTACTCGCCGTACTGGTTTTTCGAACCCGGCGAAGTCCTTCGGGGACTATTGGGGCCGTCGGCTTTGGTCGGGCTTGCGGGTTTAGACTTTTCGTCGGGGTCGCCTTTTCGCGGGAGATTTATCGCTCGGCCCGCCGAGGTTCGGAGAAGTATTTTACTTGGCCCTGCCAAGGTTCGGAGATTGTTGCTCGGCCCTGCCGAGGTTCGGAGAATTTTACTTGGCCCTGCCAAGGTTCGGAGATTTGTTGCTCGGCCCTGCCGAGGTTCGGAGAATATTTTACTTGGCCCTGCCAAGGTTCGGAGATTTGTTGCTCGGCCCTGCCGAGGTTCGGAGAATTTTTACTTGGCCCTGCCAAGGTTCGGAGATTTGTTGCTCGGCCCTGCCGAGGTTCGGAGAATATTTTACTTGGCCCTGCCAAGGTTCGGAGATTTGTTGCTCGGCCCTGCCGAGGTTCGGAGAATATTTTACTTGGCCCTGCCAAGGTTCGGAGATTTGTTGCTCGGCCCTGCCGAGGTTCGGAGAAATATTTTACTTGGCCCTGCCAAGGTTCGGAGATTTGTTGCTCGGCCCTGCCGAGGTTCGGAGAAATATTTTACTTGGCCCTGCCAAGGTTCGGAGATTTGTTGCTCGGCCCTGCCGAGGTTCGGAGAAATTTTTACTTGGCCCTGCCAAGGTTCGGAGATTTGTTGCTCGGCCCTGCCGAGGTTCGGAGAAATATTTTACTTGGCCCTGCCAAGGTTCGGAGATTTGTTGCTCGGCCCTGCCGAGGTTCGGAGAAATATTTTACTTGGCCCTGCCAAGGTTCGGAGATTTGTTGCTCGGCCCTGCCGAGGTTCGGAGAATATTTTACTTGGCCCTGCCAAGGTTCGGAGATTTGTTGCTCGGCCCTGCCGAGGTTCGGAGAAATATTTTACTTGGCCCTGCCAAGGTTCGGAGATTTGTTGCTCGGCCCTGCCGAGGTTCGGAGAAATATTTTACTTGGCCCTGCCAAGGTTCGGAGATTTTCCTGTTCAAGCAGATAACTCGGTTGTGCCGAGGATTGATAAGCAGCATCTATTTCCATTTACGATTTATGGCAATATGGGATATAACCGATTCACAGAATAAGTTGTGGGAAAATAGACAACTGGCGGGGCGTAAAGGACATACCCTATTGATAGTATTTGCGGAGGTTGTCCGAGTTCCACGTTCGGGGGACGGATTTCCCTTCGAGGTCCTGCAGCTTGTAGGTTCCTGGCCCAATGACCTCCGTGACTTGGTACGGGCCTTCCCAGTTCGGCGCCAGCTTTCCTTGCTCCAGCGGTTTGGATACAGAAGCTTTCCGGAGGACAAGGTCGCCAGGTAGGAAAGTCTTCCCCTTGACTCTGGAGGCATGGTACCGAGCCACCCTCTGTTGATAGGCGGCCGTCCTGATTCGGGCCTTCTCTCTGACTTCCTCCACCAAGTCGAGGTTGGTGCGGAGTTGCTCGTTGCTGGCTTCTTCCGAGTAACTCTCCACCCGCAAAGATGGGAGGCCCACTTCCACAGGGATGACGGCCTCCGTACCAAAGCCATTCGGAATGGGGTCTCGCCCGTCGGGATTCTCGGAGTGGTGCGATAGGCCCACAAGACATGGTGCAGCTCATCCGCCCACCTGCCTTGGGCTCTAGAGAGGCGAGCTTTGATTCCTTGGAGGAGAGTCCTGTTGGTTACCTCGGCCGCTCCGTTGGCTTGTGGGTGCCCGACCGAAGTAAGGTGGTGACGAATTCCATGCTCTTCGCAGAATTGGCGGAATTTGGAATTGTCGAACTGCTTGCCGTTATCGGTGATTATGGTGTGGGGGAGGCCGAACCGGCAGATGATGGACCTCCACACAAAGTCTCTGGCCCGGGCTTCGGTGATTTGGGCAACTGCTTCCGCTTCAACCCATTTGGTGAAGTAGTCAATGGCGACAAATAAGAATTTTCGCTGTCCTGTCGCCAACGGGAATGGGCCGAGGATGTCCATCCCCCACTTGGCAAAGGGCCAGGCGGAGGATATGGAAACTAGCTCGGCGGAGGGGAGCCTCTGGATGCTCGAATGTCTCTGGCAGGCGTCACAGGCTCGGACTAGATCGTCCGCATCTTTCTGCATGGTCGGCCAATAATAGCCTTGCCGTAGCACCTTGTGACATAGGGACCGGCCTCCCAGATGGTTGCCGCAGATCCCTTCATGTACCTCCCGTAGAGCATAGTCCGCCTCGGATGGGCGGAGGCATCTGAGCAGCGGCATAGAAAAAGACCGCTTGTAAAGCTGGCTGTCAATCAATACATAGTGGGTCGCCTGCAGCTTCAATTTCCTGGCCTCCCTTCGGTCGGACGGGAGCGACCCTTCTTTAAGATAGCTGAGGATAGGGTCGAACCAGGATGGTTCGGTCTCGATTTGCATCACCCGGTCAGCTTCCATGATACTCGGCTTCTCCAGAGTCTCCAGATGGAATTTTTGTTCAGCATCCATCGTCTCCGTGGTTGCCAATCGGGAGAGTAGGTCGGCACGGGCGTTTTCCGATCTAGGAATTTGAATAATTTCAAACTCTGAAAAGTGAGGAAGTAGGCCGCGCACCTCTTGGAGATATCGGACCATATTGGGTTCTCGGGCTTCAAACTCCCCTCGCACATGGCCGGCCACCAGCTGAGAGTCGGTGAAGGCGCTAAGCTTTTCCACCTTCAGGTTGCGGGCGATCCGGAGACCGGCTAACAGGGCCTCGTACTCGGCTTCGTTGTTGGAAGCCGGGAAGGAGAATCGGACGCCATATTCGAAGATCATCCCCTCCGGGCTGGTGAGAACTAAACCCGCACCGGAGTGATGGGCGTTGGACGACCCATCGACGTGAAGGAGCCACCGAGCTTCAGGTTTTGGTCCTTCGGGACTTTTTGGGGTAGAGCCGTCTTCCGGGATGGTGCACTCGAGGAGGAAGTCGGCCAGCACTTGGCTTTGATGGCCGGGCGAGGTTGAAATTGTATGTCGTGCTCGCTTAGTTCGACGGCCCATTTGGTCATCCTCCCCGATGTTTCTGGACGGTGGACCACCGCCTTGATGGGTTGATCGGTCAGGACCGTCACTGAATGTGCTTGGAAATAAGGTCGCAGCTTCCGGACCGAGGTGATCAAAGCCAGCACTATTTTCTCGATCCTGGTGTACCTCGTCTCCGCATCGCGGAGCAGCCTACTCACATAGTAGATCGGTCTTTGGATCTTGCCTTCTTGCTTGACTAGTACCGAACAAACTGCTCCCTCGGAAACGGCCAGATACAGAAACAGAGTCTCCCCTGGGACCGGACTACTAAGAAGTGGAGGCGAGCCGAGGTACTTCTTGAGATCT
>UESW01003478.1:0-104374 GCA_900491605.1 Calamus simplicifolius
GGCCATGACCGATCTCGGACCGTGGCGATCGGTCCAATCGGTGACGATCCGACGGTTGCGATTGATCCAAGCCCTGATCCCGATCGTCCACGACCAATCTCGGACCGTGGTGATCGGACCGATCGGTGTCGATCCGACGGTTGCCATCGATCCCAGCCCTGATCCCGATCGGCCACGATCGATCTCGGACCGCGGCGATCGATCCGATCGGCGATGATCCGATGGTTGCGATCGATCCAAGCCCTGATTCCGATCGGCCACGACCGATCTCGGACCGATGGCTATTTAACATAATTAATTTTTTTAAAAACATTGCGACGCAAAGGGTTGTATCGTAATTTTTAATATGATAATTATATTATATAAAAATTAATTTTATTTAAAATAATTACGATGCAATAAGTGCATCGCTAAATTAAAACATAATTTTTCTAATTTTCTGGTTTATTGCGTCGCTATTTAACATAATTAATTTTTTTAAAAATATTACGACGCACTGAATTGCATCGCAATATTTTTTCTCATAATTATATTTTATAAAAATTTATTTTATTTAAAATAATTGCAACACAGTTATTGCGTTGCTAAATTAAAAATAATTTTTCTAATTTTCTGGTTTATTGCATTGCTAATGCGTCGCTATTTAATATAATTAAATTTTTTAAAAATATTGCGATGCACTGTATTGCATCGCAATTATTTTTTCTCATATTTATACTTTATAAAAATTAATTTTATTTAAAATAATTATGACACAGTTAATGCGTCGCTAAATTAAAAAAATAATTTTTTTAATTTTCTGATTTATTGCGTCACTAATGTGTCGCTATTTAACATATTTAATTTTTTTAAAAAATATTACGACGCACTGAGTTGCATCGCAATATTTTTTTTTAATATTTATATTTTATAAAAATTAATTTTATTTAAATTATTTACGATGCAATTGGTATGTTGCTAAATTAAAAATAATTTTTTTAATTTTCTGGTTTATTGCATCGCTAATGCGTTGCTATTTAACATATTTAATTCTTTTAAAAACATTGCGACGCATTGAGTTGCATCGCAATATTTTTTTCCCATATTTATATTTATAAAAAATTAATTAAAAAATATTGTGATGCATTATTTTGCGTCGCTAAATAAAAAATTAATTTTTTTTGATTTTCTGGTTTATTGAGTCGCTAATGCGTCGTTAATTGCGTCGCAATATTTTATTGTCACGGAGGCATCGCAAAGTAGTCGCAATTTAGCGATGCAATGATGCGTCGCTAAATTTGCGCCGCTATTTCAATATTTTCTTGTAGTGTTTGAGGAGTTTTTCATATTAAAAATCTTGATGTCTCTTGTGTATTTGTGATATTCAATTGCTGCCATATTTTTATTATTGCTCCTCATAGATTCTTGCAAGTTAAAAAAATTTATCTCCGCTACATATTATAATTTATTATTATTGTGTTATTTTTCCATCACTTTGCCTACCATGATCCATCTTCGGCTTTTCATACCTCACTCTGTCTACCTTGATTTCCATCTCAGGTTCCGTAGGAAATGAAGATCCCCGCGTACCTCAACTTGTTGCGGAGCCCTGCTACTTTTTTTTCAAAAAAAAAATTATCTTAAAAAAATACTTTTAAAAACTTTTCAATATTTAAAAATATAAATTCTGCATAGGTTTTGGGATAAAAGTATATATATATTAGTTTCAACCTGACTCCAACTACAAGATTTTCTATATTTTTTGAACTTGATCAAAGGTTAAAAACTCTGCAGAGGACCTGACGTCCAAAGCACACCCAAACCAATTGAGCGACTCGAGAATTCGCTCGGTTTAGAAGTGATGCCACCAAGCATGCCCAGAATGCTCGGTTTACAAGAAATTGACCTGAACATGTCATTCCTAAATTAAATAAATGTTTAAAATAATGTTTTAGTGATCACCATCCTTTATAGATTACTTGATAAAGTTCACAAATTTTTGAACTAGTGTTAAAGACGATTCATATTTTATTCGCAGATGATGGGCACTGGAGGAGTGATTTGAAACCACGAAAGCATGATGATAAAACAAGCATATATCTCTTTTTTATCATTGCAAAATGGAGAAGCAAGGAGCTTCCCCCATCGATTTATAATTAGAATTAGAAAATATTTTGTTGGGAATACACCCTCATCATCTTCGGAACAAATTAGCGGAACATGTTTTTAACAATTTCTACACATGCACAATCACAAGAAAATATGCAGATCTACCACAATCACACGATATATGGAATAAAATCAAGCACTACACAAAAGATACCAAATTTACGTGGAAAACCCCTTCAATGTGAAGGAGAAAAAAATCACGGAGCAAATTATGAGAGCAATCCACTAATCTCAATAAAAGATTACAATGTTTTCTGAATTTTTGCCCAAAATTTGAAAACTATTCAAACTGAAAATCAGCACTAATTATGGGTACAAGAAAGATCTCACCAACGTGTGGATGCTCCTCCATGCTCCAAAAATTTGCTCTCGAACTCCTCTAGATTCGCCTTCGATGTTGCACTGGGCTTCTCCCAAATCTGGGCTTCTCCAAGTTCCTTTTTAGGTGGCTCTTGGCTCTCAAAAAAATCTAATTTTTTTTTTTCCTTTTTTTTGTATAAATGGCACAGTAGATTTTCTTTCTCTTTTTCTGCCCGTAATAGGTCTCCATCTATTTTCGGTTTTCTAAAATAACCAAACCCACATCCCACATGGGATGGGTTTCCGTAACTTATGGAGTTTCCATAACTCACGGACCACATCCCGTGTGGGATGTAGTTTATTGGGTGATGATTATCCCCTCACGTGGAGGAAGCCACCCAACAGTTCTTCCCCTCCCGACTACATGGGAGGATCCACCAAGCCTGCTTTCTTTTTACAAGCTTTAACCTTCTTCATAGGCAATGACTTTGTCATTATATCTGACCCATTATTATCTATGTGGATCTTCTCTAGCTGTAATTGCTTCTCTTTCAAGACCTGTCTGATCCAGTGATAACGTACATTAATGTACTTTGACTTGGAGTGAAAAGTCAGATTCTTGCTTGGGTGATAGTGCTCTGATTGACATAATAAATCATATAATTGTTATGCCTAACACCCAGCTCCTGAAGAAATCTCTTCAGCCACAATAGCTCCTTCCAGCCTTCTATCACTGCTATGTACTCGGCCTCTATGGATGATAATGCAACACACTTCTGTAGCTTAGACTGCCCAAAAATTGCTTCCCCTGCAAAAGTAACCAAGTAACCAGACATGGACTTTCTGAAATCAATATCTCCTGCCATATCAGCATCTATATATGTCTGTAATACAGGCTCTCCCCATCTATTACAAGGCTCAAGCTAGCTGTACCTCTCAAATACCTCATGATCCACTTCATCGCTGCTCAATGCTCATTTTCTGGATTCGCCAAGAATTTGCTCACTATGCCAACTGCATATGCTAAGTCTGATCGGGTGCAAACTATGTTGGATTCTGATTATGTAGCGAAATGCTGGATTTTAAAATATTTAATAACCTTGAAACCCTAATCAACCAAAACCTTTGACCCAAGACACCTTGATTATAACAATTAATTAGTCATAAAATATAATATATATGTAGAGAAATATACCTTAATACTTGGTGAAGAAAGAATGAAGCCGATTATCTAATCTTTTTCACTAGGCGCCCAAGTGTTCACCCTTCAATGGTGATCCATACAAAAATTGGATCAAAGATATGCTCACAAACTTGACTTAAACCTCTTTTGGCTTCTTGACTTCTTGGCTTGCCTCTTAGAACCCTTTTTTTTATATTTTTCTTAAGCCTAATAAAACTTGTATTAGGCTAAGAAAAGAGTTGTCCTAAATTGACTAAGGCTTGTAGGAAGGGGAGAGGGAGAGAGAAGACTCTTATCTTAAACAATGATCGCTAAAAATTATCCGATAATATCCCATATGTGCCACCCCCTTTAAATAGTGAATGGAATGACGTCAAATGAAGGGATACAACACATTCTATGTCCTTTTGAAAGGATATGAATATTTAAATTTATTTTAATTTAAATCAAGATACACAATGTTATAATTTTTAGCACATTTCTTTCTACGCCGCCACACCTGATGGAATGCTTTTGGTATCCCAACTTAAATCAGATAGCCTCTGATTTTGCCATGTGTCAAGATAAGGTTCTTTATGTTTATATGGACTCATAAATCCTTAAAAGATATGCCTTCTAGTACCTTAAATCAGAAGGAATTTTAGACGCCTCTTGAAAATTTTGCAGGCACACACTTTTTCTTTTGAGAGTTTCATGTCTCTTGGACTCTATTAATTTAACCTTATCCAATCCAATAACATCAAGATAAGGTTCTCCACGTTTAATGGACCTATAAATCCCAAAAAAAAATGCGCCTCCTAGTGCCTTAAATTAGAAGGACTCTTAGGCACCTCTTGAAAATTTTGCACGCTCTCAGTTTTCCTTCTAAGAGTCCCATGTCCCTTGGACTCTATTAATTTAACCTTATCCAATCCAATAAATAGCTGATCAAGTCAGAGGTTATTCCAAATTAATTCTAAAATGAATTTGGATCAATTAATTAAGCCGATTCAAATCAATTTTGATCCAAATTAGAGCGATAGTTAGCCACATGTGCTAGCATGCTGATTGGCTAACCAATTGAATTAATTAATCTTATTAAAATAATTCTTTGACCAATTTTCTTATGTGTGTGATCCATTAGGTTCCTCATCTAGCTAGAAGTAGGTATAGGTTTAAGTCGAAGTTCGATTAGAAACCGACTAACCGAATTAGGTCAAATCATGCTAACCCTAGTTGCCAATTCGAACCATCTTTCAAATTGACTCATGAATTAAATAAATTTAATTCATGAAAACCTACAAGACATGATTGGCATCTAGCAATGTGTCATGCCTATCGAGAAGATGAGAAATTTGATGGAATTACTAAAATACCCTTTAGTGGCAAGTTACTGTGCAATTCAATCCTTTAATCTCTCTTTATCCCGAATAAGTGATGGGTATGAAAAAATATCAAACCCTAACATTTTATTTATTTGAATCTCAAATCAATAATAAAAACTCAACAAATAAAAATTAGAAACCTATTCTAATTTCATTTTGCTTTGATCAAAGACTTCTTGAGTCATCATATGATGAGATTACATGGGATAACTTCTCCTCTTACTAGGAATGATCGATTCCTTATTGACCTACTCATAACCTTCATACATAATCCTTCATATTCATGAACACCCCTATATGACTTAGCCATGAATGACTATGAACTAAAATATAGATTCATGTGCATAAGATTTTATGGTAATCTCAGGTCTAAGGATCACTTGCACAACTCCCACTAAGAGAACCATCTTTTGATAAGTAAGATCTTCATAAGATGTTCTCAATGCGGATCAATTAAGTGAACTCATACCCTAATGAGCAACCACATCTTTGTATTAGTACCTCTACACAAATGGCTGTGAGACTAACCATCCTCTTCATTGAGCATACATAGAATGTGCCAGTCTTACCGGAATCATCGATCCTCGACTAGATGATCCTTCGATTGGAAACATTTTAGATTAGAGTTTTTAGAAACTTAGGTCTCATCGTTATGAACTTCATCATAACCCTAATTCATTGCCCTAACCTTATGGGGTTCATCATAATCTTAATAAATATAAGACACAGCATATGATGAATCGGAAAAAATACCTTTTAATTGATACAATATCATACATGAGTTGAAAGAAATTATAAAAAAATGCCCTTATATGATTGGCTTTTAGGGCACCACTCTTTCAGACCATAGCATACATAAGACTGCCTACGGCTGAGGTATAAGGGACTCTCTCCAACTCTTGCTTCTCCTTCTCTGAGGCAGGGCTTTGTTCTAAACTCAGCTTGAAGTGTTCAGCTAGTGGACATGCAACTGGCTTGGCACTATTCATGCTGAATCTCTGAAGCATCTTCTCTATGTATTTCATCTAAAAAAATCATAGCCTGCATGCTTGTTTATCCCTGAATACATGCATCCCCAATGTTTGTTTTACTGGCCCCATATCCTTCATATCAAAAGCTTTCCCTAACTCCTTCTTCAATGTGTCAATCTTGCTGGAGTCTTGCCCAACGATCAACATATCATCTACATATAAGAGAAGGATGATAAAATCACCTCCAGGGAACCTTCTGATGAAGACATAATGATCTGTGGTTGTTCTTTTATAGCCAACAGGTACCATGAAAGCCTCAAACTTTATGTACCACTGTCGGGATGCTTGCTTGAGACCATACAGACTCTTTTTGAGTCTGCACACTATGTGCTCCTTGCCTTTCACCTTGAAACCTTCAGGCTACTTCATATAGACCTCTTCCTTTAAGTCACTGTGCAGGAATGTTGTCTTCACGTCCAGCTACTCTAACTCCAAATTCATGCTAGCTGCCAATCCTAACACTGTCCTGATTGAGGTTATCTTCACTACTGGAGAGAGAATATCTCATCAAAATCAACTCCTTTCGTTTGTGCAAAACCCTTCATAACTAGTCGTGCTTTATACCTGGGCTATGAGCTCTTCTCTGCAGCCTTTACCTTGTAGACCCACTTGTTTCTGAGTACCCTTTTTTCCCTTGGGCCTAGCTACCAAGTCATATGTATGATTATGCTGAAGAGAGTCCATCTCCTCCTGCATAGCTCTCTACCACTACCCCGCTGCTCACTAGCCTGGGCTGCCTCATATGACTCTGGCTTATCTGCATCTGTTAACATGATATACTCATGCATTGAATACCGACTAGATGGCTGCTTTGCTCTCATGGATCTCCTTACCTCTATCGATAGCTCCTTTTCAAGGATCTGAATCTCCTAATATGTACCCTCGGTATGTGCAGGTTGCTGCTCATCTACACCCTGTACTGGCTGCTCTTCTGGCTCATCTCTGGCCTCTATTTGAACTACTGGAGGACTAACAGGCTCCAGGTCTACTGAGCCATACGTATCTGACTCAGACTGATGCTCTGCCCTCTTGATATCTTCTATAATTTGATCCTCGTAGCATATGACATCTCTGCTCCTGACTACCTTCCTGTCAACTAGGTCCCATAGCTTGTAGCCAAACTGCTCATCACCAAACCCCAGAAAGATACATTGTCTTGCCTTGTCATCTAACTTTGTCCTCTCATCCTTGGGTACATGCACAAATACCCTGCAGTCAAAAATCCTTAGATAATCATATTGTCATTCTTGCCAGTCTACACCTTCTCTGGCACCTCTTCATTTAGAGCTGATGAGGGAGATCTATTTATCAAATAACATGTTGTCTGAACTGCCTCCCCCCAAAAGCTCTTGGGCAACTTGGACTAGGAGAGCATGCACCTGACTCTCTCCACTATCATCATGTTCATTCTCTCAGCTACTCCATTCTCCTATGGAGTCTTTGGCACTATATGCTCATGTCTAATGCCTTGTGCTCTGCAGTACTGGTGAAAAACTCCTATGTCCTCTCCCCCATTGTCTGTGCGAATGCATCTCAACTTCTTTCTTGTCTCCCTCTCCGCAACTCTGTGAAAAGTCTCAAAAACTGCTGCCACCTGGTCCTTAGACTTTAAAACAAAATCCCACACCTTTTTGAAGGCATCATCTATAAATGTGACGAAGTAAGAGGCTCCCCCTAAGGTCTTCTCTCTCATGGGTCCACACACATCTGAGTACACCTGCTCCAAAAGACCAGTCTTCTTCTTGGAGCTACTCTAAAATGACACCTTATGTTGCTTACCCACCACACAGTGGGTACAATTATTGAGAACTCTATCTTGTATCTCTGGTAAGACCTCTGCTCTGGCGAGAGTTTGCAGCCCCTTTTCGCCAATATGGCCTAACCTTATGTGCCACAAATCTGCAGTATCATGCTCTGTTGTGCATACCTCTGATCCAACCAATCTGGACTGCAACCTATATAATGTGCAAGATCTCTGTCCTTTGGCAATCACCATAGCACCTCTAATGAGCTTCCATTGATCTCCCCCAAATTAGCTGACATATCCCTCTTCATCTAACTTGCCTACTGAGATGAGATTCATCTTGAGATCTGGAACATGTCTGGCCTCTTTGAGTATTAATCTGCAGCCTTTACAGGTCTGGATCACTACTTCTCCTATCCCACATATCTTGGAAACACCATTGTTTTCCATTTGGATCACACCGAGATCACCTATCCTGTAGGATGTGAAGAACTCTCTCCTGGGTGTGGCATGATAAGAAACTCTCGTATCCACCATCCAATCAACCGATTTGATGTGGTGGATAAGCACTGATCAACACAATCTGTAAATAGAATGATGTTTTCTCTTGAGGCAATTGCTGCTACCTCTTTATCTTTCTTCTCATCAGCCTTACCGCCTTCCTTGTTCTTCTTCTTCAACTGTTTGTAATCACTTTTGTAGTGTCCCTTCTTACCATAATTATAGCATTCAATTTCCTTTCTTGGCCTGGATTTGCTTCTGCTTCTATCTGTTGTTTTCTTTTCTATTAAATTGTCTCCCTCTGCCCTCTGTGATAAGTGCATCTGTTTGTGTTTGGGACTCTCCAGTTCTGTTCCTTCTTTCCTCCTCATTAAGCAGGCTGCTAGTAGCTTGACTCATGATAATAACTCCATCATGGGTGGAGTTACTCAAAGACACTACCAGTGTCTCCCAACTATCAGGTAAAGAACTCAACAACGGAAATGCTTGAAGTTCATCTTCCAGAAGCATCTTTGTTGACCCAATTATTAATTTTGATGATTAATAAAGGAATTGAGTATATTCATTATGTTACTAATAAATTTAACAAGTGTTTCAGGGCTTAAAAATATTTGATTAATCAAAAGGCATAAGAAACGTGTTTTGAATCAAGTGCCAAAGGTAAGTTTCAAATTCAGAGCCTGGAGTCGACACCTAGAAAGTCTGGAGCCGACCCCATGGCCAATCAAATGTCTTTCTGATTTTTGATACGGTCCGGAGCCGACACCCAGAGTTTCGGAGCCGACACCCAGAGTTTCGGAGTCGACACTTACAGTGTCTGGAGCCGACTCCGACATGGGGACAGAACGCATGATTTTTGACTACCTTGGAGCCGACACTTACAGTCTTTTGGAGCCGACACCTGAACATGGCGAGCCGACACTTTACTTTTTCGGAGCCGACTCCTCAACGAGCTCAGAACTTTCTATTTTTGGATACACGACTTGGAGCCGACACCTGAAAAGTTGGAGCCGACTCCAACCTATCAGGAACGGATTTTTAAATTGCCAGATCAGCTCAAACGGTAATATTTTCTTTACCTAATTTCTAACGGCTATATTTTATGTATGGAAAAACTTTCCAGGTACATTCCAACGGCTAGTTTCATCCCAAAAATGGATTAAAAAATCTATAAAAGGGGGAAGCGTTCGTTTGAAAAAAAAAAAAGGAAGAAAAACAGAAAAATAGAGAAATCATATTGAAAAAATCCGAGAGGTCTTGAGCAAGAAATCAAGAGAAAAGAAGTTCAAATCCTTCCACTCCAAAAAGCTCAAAGAGAAATCCAAGGCATTCAACTTGAAAAATCAAGGATTTTCCAAAGAAGAAAAAGATTTTTGATTTCCCAACTTCTCAACTGCAACACTGTGAAGAATCGGAGCTGAGGCTTGATTCAACATCTCAAGAGAAGAGGAAAAGAAGAAAAGAAGAAAAGCTCAAAGCCAACCATCTTCAAATCAGGCTTTTCTAAACTTGTTTATTTATTTGAATATTTGCTCATTTAAGGAGCTTTGTTATTGAAAACATATTCTTTCTTGTTTGTGCTAGTTCAATCTGGGGGATTGAACTAGTGGAGGTAGTTACCTCGGGACAAGCTTGGTTAGCTTGTGTTAGGGTTTTGTGCTGGTGAGCCCGGAAAACCAGCTGGGTTCGTTGTGATCCCGGGAAAACAACAAGTTTGAGTTGTGAGCTTGTAAAACAACTCGGCTGTAATCTAGTGATTATAGTGTGGACCCAAGTGAATCTTGGGAGTGGACGTAGGTGTTGGATACACCGAACCACTATAAAATCTTTGTGTTTGCCGTGCTTTATTGTCTCTTCTCTATCTCTTCATTTGTGCATTGTATTTATTTGCACTTCATTATTTCAAAGCAAATATTTTAAAAGGTTAAAATTTTTAAAGAACCCAATTCACCCCCCCCTCTTGGGTTGCCATCTGGGCCAACAATTGGTATCAGAGCAAGTGCTCATTTAGAATTTGATCTCACGATCAAGAGCTAAAGATCCAAATGGCAACACAAGTTGGTTCATTTGCTGAAGGTCATTCTACGAATAGACCTCCTTTGTTTAATGGAACAATTATTTATTGGAAAGCTAGAATGAGGATATTCATTCAAGCTTTGACTATGATTATGGGGTGTTATAATTAATGGACCTAGTACACCCACACATTATTGATGGCACTATTGTTCCTAAGCCCGAAAGGGATTGGAATGATAATGATAAAAATGGCACAACTTAATGCTAAAGCCATGAATGTTTTATATTGTTCCTTAGATGCTAATGAATTTAATAGAATCTCTACATGTAATTCCGCAAAGAAATTTGGGATAGATTAGAGGTTACCCATGAGGGTACAAATCAAGTAAAAGAATCAAAGATTAATATTTTGTTCATAAATATGAATTGTTTAGCATGGAACAAACTGAAACCATCACATGCATGTACACTAGATTCACTGATATTGTAAATGGTTTGAAAAGTCTTGGTAAGACATATACTAACTCTGAACTTGTTCGCAAAATTCTTAGGTCACTTCCAAGATCATGGGAAGCAAAGGTGACTGCAATCCAAGAAGCAAAGGACCTCAACACTTTGGAGGAGCTTCTAGGATCCTTATGACCCATGAGCTGACAATGAAGCAACATAGAGGAGGAAGTCAAGAAAAAGAAGACATGCCCTCAAAGCTGCAGAAAAGGAAGAGAGCAGCAGTGATGATGATGATGATGATGATGAGACAGCTCTCTTGCAAGAAATTTAAGAAATTCATGCAAAGAAACCCTTCCACAAGAAGAAATTTGGAAAAAAATGGAAGGAGAAAAGGAGAAAGAAAGGACAAGGAAAAGAAAAAAAGAAAGACCCCTTGATTTGTTATGAGTGTAAAAACCAGGGCATTTTAGATATGATGTCCTCAACTGAAGAAAGCCTACAAGAAGAAAAAGAAGGCTATGTTGCAACTTGGAGTGACAGCGATGAATCTTCTTCGAAGAAGAACAAAAAGAAGTTGCAAACATTTGCTTTATGACAATGAGGTAAGTTCGAAAACCCTTGTGATGATTTGCATTTGATGAATTGTTTGAAGCTTTTAATGAACTTGTTGATGATTTAAAGTTTTGAAAAAGAAATACAAATTTTTGAAAAATGAAAATTAATTTCATTAAAGAAAAAGAAATCTTAATAATGAAGATTAAGAAAATCTGAAAATGAAATTTAAAAAGAAAAGAATCAATCTCCAATGAAAATGATAAATTAAAGAAGAAGTTGAAAATATAAAACATTGTTGATAAATTTACTATAGTTCAAAAACTTAATTTATTTTAGTAATCAAAGAGCTTTTTGACAAAGCTGGATTAGGATATAAACAGAAAACAAAAATTTTGAAAAATTTTTTAAAAGAACCAAAGTAATTTTACATGTTTAATGTAACAAAAAGGACATAAATCTTATGAATGTAAAAGAAATAAGTAACAAAATTTAAATATTAAAGGAAAGAAAATATGGGTTCCGAAAGGAACAATTTTTATGCTACTAACCATGAAGGACCCAAGAAAGCTTGGGTACCTAAACATAAGTTTGATATTTTTGCAGGAATGTCTTGCGGCCAAAAGATCAAAGCGAAAGTGGTATCTTGATAGTGGCTGCTCAAGACATATGACGGGTGACAAAGATGAATTCATCACCCTTGAAGAAAAGAGGAGTTGTTACATTTGGCGACAATGGCAAAGGCCAAATATGGGGTTTGGTAAAATTCAAATAACTCCCTCCACATATATTGAAAATGTACTTTATGTTGATGGTTTAAAGCATAATCTAATTAGTATAAGTCAATTATGTGATAAAGGTTTTAAAGTATCATTTGAATCTTCTATATGCACTGTTTCTAATCCCATTGATAATAGCATTGTTTTTATTGGAAATAGAAATGGCAATGTATACTTGATTGATTTAGACAATTTGTCTACTAGTAATCATTGCTTAGTTGCTAATAATGCTAATATGAATGAGATTGGTTGGTTGTGGCATCGTAGATTAGGTCATGCAAGCACACACCTATTTCAAAATTAATTAGAATGGATTTAGTAAAAGGTCTTACCTAAACTAGATTTTGAAAATAACAAAATATGTGATGCATGTCAATTTGGAAAACAAACTAGAAGTTCTTTCAAATCTAAAAATATTGTTTCAACTTCTAGGCCATTAGAGCTACTTCACATGGACCTTTTTGGACCAACTAGAACCACAAGTCTAGGAGGAAAGAAATATGGTCTTGTGATTGTAGATGATTATTCTAGATACACTTGGGTATGTTTTTAGCTCACAAAGATGAGACTTTCTCGATATTTCTGAAATTCTTCAAGAAAGTCACAAATGAGAAAAACACTACCATAGTGTCTCTAAGAAGTGATCATGGAACTGAATTTGAAAATCACTTATTTGAAAGTTTTTGCATGAAAATGGTATTAATCATAATTTTTCAGCACCTAGGACCCACAACAAAATGGAGTGTGAAAGAAAAATAGGACTCTAGAAGACATGGCCCGTACCATGCTATGTGAAAGCAACCTACCAAAATACTTTTGGGCGGAAGCTATTAACACAGCATGTTACATTCTTAAATAGAGCTTTAATAAGACCAATCTTAAAGAAAACACCTTATGAATTATGGAACAATAGAAAACCAAACATAAAATACTTTCATGCATTTGGTTGTAAATGTTTCATTCATAATAATGGTAAAAATAATTAGGAAAATTTGATGCANTCACCCTTGAAAGCAAAAGAGGAGGAGTTGTTACATTTGGTGACAATGGCAAAGGCCAAATCATGGGGTTTGGTAAAATTCAAATAACTCCCTCCACATATATTGAAAATGTTTATATGTCAATGGTTTAAAACATAATTTAATTAGTATTAGTCAATTATGTGATAAAGGTTTTAAAGTATCATTTGAAGCTTCTATCTGCACTGTTTCTAATCCCATTGATAATAGCATTGTTTTTATTGGAAATAGAAATGGCAATGTATACTTGATTGATTTAGACAATTTGTCTACTAGTAATCATTGCTTAGTTGCTAATAATGCTAATATGAATGAGATTGGTTGGTTATGGCATCGTAGATTAGGTCATGCAAGCACACACCTAATTTCAAAATTAATTAGAATGGATTTAGTAAAAGGACTTCCACAACTAGATTTTGAAAATAACAAAATTTGCGATGCATGTCAATTTGGAAAACAAACTAGAAATTCTTTCAAAACTAAAAATATTGTTTCCACTTCTAGGCCACTTGAACTACTTCACATGGATCTTTTTGGACCTACTAGAACCACAAGTCTAGGAGGAAAGAAATATGGTCTTGTGATTGTAGATGATTATTCTAGATACACTTGGGTATTATTTTTAGCTCATAAGATGAGACCTTTCCATTATTTTTGAAATTCTTCAAGAAGGTCACAAATGAGAAAAACAACACCATAGTGTCTCTAAGAAGTGATCATGGCACTGAATTTGAAAATCATTTATTTGAAAACTTTTGCATAGAAAATGGCATTCATCATAATTTTTCAGCACCTAGAACACCACAACAAAATGGAGTAGTTGAAAGAAAAAATAGAACTTTAGAAGACATGGCCCGTACCATGCTATGTGAAAGCAACCTACCAAAATACTTTTGGGCGGAAGCTATAAACACGGCATGTACATTCTTAATAGAGCTTTAATTAGGCCAATCATTAAGAAAACTCCTTATGAACTATGGAATAATAGAAAACCAAACATAAGTTACTTTCATGCATTTGGTTGTAAATGTTTCATTCATAATAATGGTAAAGATAATCTAGGAAAATTTGATGCAAAATCTGATGAAGGCATTTTCTTAGGATATTCAACATCTAGTAAAGCCTATAGAGTGTTTAACAAGAGAACTTAATTGTAGAAGAATCTATTCATGTAATTTTTGATGAATCTTTAGCATCAGTTCAGAAAGATTGATGATGAGGAAGATACAAACATTAGAAAGAGACATTGAAAAATTGAATATAGATGTATCTTCAGATCATGAACAAGAAGCTAAAGATAATGATTCTCCTAGTGTTGATGTTGTTGATGCAAATCATAATGATGTAGATCTTCCTAGAGATTGGAGATATGCCTATGGTCATCCAAAAGAATTAATTATAGGTGATCCATCTCAAGGAGTAAGAACTAGATCATCAATGAGAAACATCAATAATCATCTTGCATTTGTATCTCAAATTGAACCTAAAACTATTGAAGAAGCTGAAAAAGATAATAATTGGATGTTAGCTATGCAAGAAGAATTAAATCAATTTACTAGAAATAATGTTTGGACTCTTGTAGATAGACCTAAAGATCATTCTGTTATAGGATCAAAATGGGTATTTAGAAATAAATTAGATGAAAATGGCATAGTAATTAGAAACAAAGCTAGATTAGTTGCAAAAGGATATAATCAAGAAGAAGGAATTGATTTTGATGAAACTTTTGCACCTGTAGCTAGACTTAGAAGCAATTAGATTATTACTTGCATTTGCATGTCATATGCATATCAATTTATTTCAAATGGATGTTAAAAGTGCATTTTTAAATGGATTTATAAATGAAAGTTTTTGTTGAACAACCACCTGGTTTTGAAGATCATGAATTTCCAAATCATGTTTTTAAATTGCACAAAGCACTATATGGTTTAAAACAAGCACCTAGAGCTTGGTATGAAGATTAAGTAAATTTCTGATTGAAAATGATTTTACAAGAGGAAATGTTGATAAAACACTATTTTTGAAAAGAAAAGACAAGGATTTATTAGTAGTACAAATATATGTTGATGATATTGTATTCGGTGCTACTAACAATTTGTTATGTCAAGAATTTGCTAAGTTAATGCAGGGTGAGTTTGAAATGAGCATGATGGGAGAACTCAACTTCTTCCTAGGACTTCAAATCAAGCAAAGCAAAGAGGGAATTTTCATCAATCAAGCCAAATACACAAAAGAACTTCTCAAGAAGTTTGGAATGGAGTCAATCAAACCACTTGGAACACCTATGAGTCCTTCATGCAAATTGGACAAAGATGAAGATGGTAAGAAAGTAGATCAAAAATTATAGAGGTATGATCGGATCTCTTCTTTACTTAACAGCTAGTAGACCAGATATCATGTTTGCTGTTTGTTTATGTGCTAGATTTCAATCTGAACCTAAAGAATCTCACTTAATTGCTGTAAAAAGAATCTTAAGATATTTAAGTGGAACTAAAAATGTAGGTTTATGGTATTCTAGAGACTCAACATTAAACTTGATTGCATATTCTGATTCTGACTATGCTGGATGTAAATTAGATAGAAAAAGCACAAGTGGTGCATGTCAATTTTTAGGAAGTAACTTAATCTCTTGGTTTAGCAAAAAGCAAAATTCGGTTGCATTATCTACTGCTGAAGCAGAATATGTTGCAGCTGGAAGTTGCTGTGCTCAAATCCTTTGGATTAAGAGACAACTTGAAGATTATGGCATAACACTTGATAAAACTCCAATTAGATGTGATAACACAAGTGCAATAAATTTAACTAAAAATCCAATTCAACATTCAAGAACAAAACACATTGAAATTAGATATCACTTTATAAGAGAACATGTAGCTAATAATGAAATTTGTCTTGATTATGTTAATACTGAAGAACAATTAGCTGATATATTTACAAAACCTTGAGTGAAGAGAGATTTTGTTATCTTAGAGGTGAATTAGGGATTTGTGACCCTTTGGAATGATTTTGAAACTCTAAGGAATGACTATCTAGATTTCTATTAATTTCTTGATATTCCTTTCATAATTTTAAGGACAAATTATCTAGTCATCTGAGCAATTTGATTCTTCATATTCCAAAGATTTTTTCAAAATTTTATTGAACCTATTTTGACAAGTTTCAGATGTTTGAATCTCAGTTATTTTTCTCTGAAACTGTCAGTGGAGTCGACACCTCAGTTTGAGGAGTCGACACCTTGTCTGTGTCGCTCTCGGTCCCTGACCTTGGAGCCGACACCCGTATAAGTGGAGCCGACTCCAGTTCGAGCGCTGACTGTGTTAGCGATTTGGAGTCGACACCCGACTTTGCGGGAGTCGACACCTGGGGGTCCCAAATCGACTTTATTAGGGCAGAGTCGACACCTCGTCATTTCATTCTTTTCAATCCTTAACCAAACTCTTCCAAACTCTCTCAAAACCTCCCCAACTCAAATTCCACTCTATTCGAACTTTCCTAAGGATCTAAATGGCACCTAAGAGGAGAGGATCTGTATTGGAGCGCCCGTGACGACTGGGAAGCGTTCGGCGAGGCGACCCGTCCGCGAGCCGTCTCCGAGCGAGGATTCTCAACCCAATCGGACAATCCTTCTTCTCCTCAGGTAGATACCTTAGCCGGGAGAGTAATCACATGGGTAGAAAGTTGATTTCGAATTCTTTGAATCCGAGGGTTTTTCAATTGGAAATCAACTCAAAGAGCTAGGCTGGGATAAAGTGTGCTCATTAGATGTTCCTACCTATCCAGCCCTAGTCAAGGAATTCTACTTCAATTTGTCAAGAGGTGATGGTGGGATCGTGAGCTCTGTTAGAGGTAAAAGAGTCCATCTTACTTTTCAAAATTAGGAAATCTTCTAAGCATTCCCATCACGGATTAGCAGCCGATATTCACAGTGAGAGGTCAGATGCTCTGTCAAGGATGTTAGGGAGAGAAGTAACAGAATTTGAAGAGGTTAGGGCTAACCAATTGCCCTTGGAATTGAGATTACTTCATAATATTTGCAGCAGGATTTTATTTCCAAGACCGGACGATTTGAGTATGTCTCGGAGCGAGACATTGTGGTGATGGATAGTGTGTTGACTGGTCAACCCATAAACCTTGCTGCAATGATGATTTTTATATGGCCGAGGCTGGAGGAAAAAGGAGATCTTCCCTACCCTACGGCATGATTTTACTATGGTTTTCAGGAGCCAAGGAGTTGTGATTTTGGATAATGAACCTTCCAAGAACCTTAGGCATACTGATTACTATAGTTTGGCTACAGTTGCATCGGATGGGATTTGTAAGGTTAATGGACAATGAGGAAAGGCAGTTTGGATGAGAGAGCCCCTGAGAGACTTCTGCACCTTTTGAGGCTGGTCCGTCTGTGAGGGTTCCTTCTCCACAGCCTGGCAGTCCTGCTCCTGCTCCTGCTCCAGTTCCGGTACCTCCATCTACTTCATCTGTCGGATTTTCAGACCTTCAATTGGAGCAACTTAAAAGTTACTTGCTGCTCAGAAGGAAGAAATGAAGACTGAGTTTGACAGTCAATTTATGAATTTAAAGAGACTCTTTATTCTTTGGATGATCGCATTGGAAAATTGAGTCCACTCTTGCTCATCTGCTGAATCCTTAAGGAATGATCTAAAGAACATATTTGAAGAACTTAAGGATATTTGTGGAGACTCAGAAACCTACTCCAGATGCAATGCTGAACTTCAAGATAAATTATGACTGCATGTGCTTTGTTGACAGAAGATTAAAGAATTTGTAGAACTCAGAGTGAGGGATGGGAAGAATTTAGAAGAACATTATTAGAATCATTATAAATGGTAGTTTCTTTCATGTAATGAAGAATAGGTTGATGTTTGACAATGAATTTCATTTGTAATACCTGACTTTTTGATGTAATGAAATTATCTTTTGATCTATCAATTTTATCATTTTACTCTTCTTAATCTTTTTGTTGATTACAAAAAAGGGGGAGAAAGTTATGTCGTATATGCATTGATTAGTTATGCTTTGATTGGTATTAAATTATTTTGGATATGCATTAATTTAAATAAGCTTAAGTGAAAATTGATATAACTGAATTCTAGGTATCAAACACTAAAATGTAAAGCAAAAGGAAGAACAATTGTTAAATTGAACTTCATAGGGGGAGCTACCTTATTCAGGGGAGCTTACCTGTGAGGATCACATCTTTGAAAATTTTGATTTGAGAATCCTATGCATATACTCAATGTTTTTATAATCATCAAAAAGGGGAGATTGTTGACCCAATTATTGATTTTGATGATTAATAAAGGAATTGAGTATATTCATTGTGTTACTAATAAATTTAACAAGTGTTTCAGGGCTTAAAAATATTTGTTTAATCAAAAGGCATCAAGAAACGTGTTTTGAATCAAGTGCCAAAGGTAAGTTTCAAAATTCAGAGCCTGGAGTCGACACCTAGAAAGTCTGGAGCCGACCCCATGGCCAATCAAATGTCTTTCTGATTTTTGATACGGTCCGGAGCCGACACCCAGAGTTTCGGAGTCGACACTTACAGTGTCTGGAGCCGACTCCGACACGGGGACAGAACGCATGATTTTTGACTACTTGGAGCCGACACTTACAGTCTTTTGGAGCCGACACCTGAACATGGCGAGCCGACACTTTACTTTTTCGGAGCCGACTCCTCAACGAGCTCAGAACTTTCTATTTTTGGATACACGACTTGGAGCCGACACCTGAAAAGTTGGAGCCGACTCCAACCTGTCAGGAACGGATTTTTAAATTGCCAGATCAGCTCAAACGGTAATATTTTCTTTACCTAACCCTAACGGCTATATTTTGTATGGAAAAACTTTCCAGGTACATTCCAACGGCTAGTTTCACACCAAAAATGGATTAAAAGAATCTATAAAAGGGGGAAGAGCTTCGTTTGAAAAAAAAAAAAGGAAAAAAACGAAAATATAGAGAAATCATATTGAAAAAATCCGAGAGGTCTTGAGCAAGAAATCAAGAGAAAAGAATCCACGTTCAAATTCTTCCACTCCAAAAAGCTCAAAGAGAAATCCAAGGCGTTCAACTTGAAAAATCGAAGGATTTTCCAAAAGAAGAAAAAGCTCTGTTTTTGTGATTTCCCAACTTCTCATCTGCAACATCTGTGAAGAATCGGAGCTGAGGCTTGATTCAACATCTCAAAAGAGAAGAGAAAAAGAAGAAAAGAAGAAAAGCTCAAATCCAATCATCTTCAAATCAGGCTTTTCTAAACTTGTTTATTTACTTTGAATATTTGCTCATTTAAGGAGCTGTGTTATTGTAAACATTATTCTTTCTTGTTTTTGCTAGTTCAATCAGGGGGATTGAATTAGTGGAGGTAGTATACCTCGGGACAAGCTAGATTAGCTTGTGTTAGGGTTTTGTGCTGGTGAGCCCGGAAAACCAGCTGGGTTCGTTGTGATCCCTGGGAAACAACAAGTTTTGAGTTGTGATCTTGTAAAACAACTCGGCTGTAATCTAGTTGATTATAGTGTGGACCCAAGTGGAACTTGGGAGTGGACGTAGGTGTTGGATACACCGAACCACTATAAAATTCTTGTGTTTGCCGTGCTTTAATTGTCTCTCTCTCTATCTCTTCATTTGTGATTGAAATTTATTCTGCACTTAATTATTTCAAAGCCAATAGTTTTAAAAGGTTAAAATTTTTAAGAACCCAATTAACCCCCCCCCCCCCCTCTTGGGTTGCCATCTGGGCCAACAATCTTCATTGTGGCCAGCTGATTCACAATACTCTTCATCTCATTTAGTGCTCTGCAATTGATTTGTCCGGCTTGTACTTCAGATTTACAAGCTTTTGATTATGTATGCTTTGTTCCCAGCAGTTTTCCTCTCATACAACCCTTCTAATTTCTTCCATAATTCATAAGCTGAAGTTTCATTAGAAATATGATGGAATACGGTGTCATCCACCCATTATCTGATGACACTAATTGCTTTTCTATCCATAGTGGTCCAAACTTCATCATCATATTTTTTGGCTTCTGTCCCATCTTCTTAATCGGCTTGGCTAAATCCTTGCAGTACAAGAGATCCATCATCTTTGGTTTCCAAATCAACCAATTACTGTCGTTGAGACTAATCATTCTGCTGGTATTGGTGGTAGTATCCATCTGTGGCATGCACAAATATTTTGTTCTGATCCCTAGGCTTGCAACCTGGTTCTAATATAACTTTTTGGGAATACACCCTCGATCACCCTCAGAACAAATTAGCGAAACCTATTTTTAACAATTTCTACATATGCACAATCACAAGAAAATATGCAGATCTACCACAATACAGGATATGCGGAACAAAATCAAGCACCACACAAAAGACACCAAATTTACATGGAAAATCCCTCCAATGTGAAGGAGAAAAAATCACAGGGCAAATTTCGAGAGCAATCCACTAATCTCAATAAAAGATTACAATCTTCTCTGAATTTTTGCCCAAAATTCAGAACTATTCAAACTGAAAATCAATACTAATTGTGAGTACAAGAAAGATCTCACCAACATGTGGATGTTCCTCCGTGCTCCCAAAATTTGCTCTCGATCTCCTTCGGATTCGCCTCCTAATGTTGCACTGGGCTTCTTTCAAATCTGGGCTTCTCCAAGTTCCTTTTCAGGTGGCTCTCGGCTCTCAAAAAAATCTAAAATTTTTCTCTTTTTTTGTGTAAATAGCACAACAGATTCCTTCCTCTTCTTTTACCCATAATAGGTTTCCATCTGATATGGCTGATCCTACGCCGTTAGAATGAGCGGCAAAGATAGCGGCAACTGACGAGAGCTATCTCAACCCCGAGACCTTCCTCTCGGTCTCGGGGCACATGGACAGTATCTCAACCCCCGAGACCTTCCTCTCGGTCTCAGGGCACATGAATAGTATCTCAACCCCCGAGACCTTTCTCTCGGTCTCGGGGCACATGAACAGTATCTCAACCCCCGAGACCTTCCTCTCAGTCTCGGGGCACATGAACAGTATCTCAACCACGAGACTTTCCTCTCGGTCTCGGGGCACATGGACAGTATCTCAACCCCCGAGACCTTCCTCTCGGTCTCGGGGCACATGGACAGTATCTCAACCCCCGAGACCTACCTCTCGGTCTCGGGGCACATGGACAGTATCTCAACCCCCAAGACCTTCCTCTCGGTCTCGGGGCACATGAATAGTATCTTAACCCCCGAGACCTTCCTCTCGGTCTCAGGGCATATGAACAGTATCTCAACCCCCGAGACCTTCCTCTCGGTCTCGGGGCACATGAATAGTATCTCAACCCCAAGACCTTCCTCTCGGTCTCGGGGCACATGAACAGTATCTCAACCCCCGAGACCTGCCTCTCGGTCTCGAGGCACATGAACAGTATCTCAACCCCCGAGACCTACCTCTCGGTCTTGGGGCACATGGACAGTATATTAACCCCCAGGGCCTCTTATTCAGTCTCAGGGCACATGAATGACATCTCAATCCCCGACGCATGATCAGGTTATTCTGGGCCACCTGGCGTGCTCACATAATCCATCGCACATCCGTGGCAGAAGGTGGCCATGCCTCATAACGGCGTATGATCCATTGTATCTTTATCACTGTGCATGGCCATACCCCGTTACGGTATGCGGATCATCACCTGCCCGTTACAGCGGTGACGTTCACCAGACGCTACCTCAGACGCAAGACATCTATAAGGTCGTACTGACAGGTAACTCGTGATGCATCCGGTATGTACGATAACAATACAACTTGCCATTGTCGGCCCCATATTTTATCCGTTATTGAACTGGGCTCCTAAGAATCAGTGATCGTGGAAGTAGAAGAGGGACATTCGAACATGTATAAAGCACGCACCCCTGTAAGGATCCTTAGACCCTGGTTTTCTAGTTTTCCTCCCACTAGCAAAAACCCTAACTATTTCAGCTCCCGTCGGCTGGGCAGTTCTAGTCTGATCCCAAGTAACTAACTTGAGCGTCGAAGGATCCCCACCGGAGCATCCGGTCTCCAGAGACTTTTCTTGCAGGGGGCTAGAGGGAAGGACGTCCGTCTTCCCCGACGTTTGAAGAAGGTGACTTGGCGTCATCAGATTGGCGTGCCAGAAAGGGGGGAAAGAGAAAGACATCGAACCAGGAATCTACAGTCTCTCTCCTCAGGCTCTTGAAGCCATGGTGACGACCCGAATCAAGGGAGTTTCTGCCAGTTGCGCTGGGGGCAGCGCCGCGGAGCCAGTTCACCCGCAAAGGCCCCCTCGGCTCTCCCAGCCAGCGTTCCGGCATCGCTACATCCCCAGGAGGCTGGACCTACCGCTCCTCCAGCCGATGTCCCTGCGCCTCCCTCGTAGTGGTTCCAAAAAGATCGATTCGCCACCCTAGCCACACAAGTTCAATCCCTGGCGGCGGCGGTTCAAGGCCTGCAGCACCAATAGGCAGCCCCGCGGTAGCTGGAGCCAAATCCATCAGTTCCAGGGGTGGTGCAACCCAGCCAGCATTCCTCCCGAAGGAGATCACCGGTGCCGGGGGATCACCACCATCAAGCTCCGCCCAAGCCTCACCACCGGGAAGCCTCTAAGAGACACCGGTCGCCTTCCCGCCACGCTAGTGTCTCTCCTAAGCGGCAGCATGGGAAGGAGGCGGAGCACCCCTGCCGACATCGCCGTCCCCATTCTCCGTCCTCTGAATCTTCTGGGGAGGGGTCTTTTGATGGTCGGATGGCCCGTCGAGCCGAGCGTCGACTCGACGAGTATAACCAGAGGTTGGAGGAACTTAGCCGCTGGATCACCCACCTGTCGGAGACGGACTACGACAGCCGACCTCCATTGTCTCGCCGCATCATGGAAGAGCCCATCTCCACCCGGTTCCGCCTTCCTCAGCTAGACCCTTATGACGGGACCACGGACCCCTTGGACTACTTGGAAAGTTATAAAGTTCTCATGCAAGTCCAGGGGGCTACCGATTCGCTCATGTGCATCGCCTTCCCAGCCACCCTCAAGAAGGCCGCCCGAGCTTGGTACTCCCGTCTGCCGCCACGGAGAATTGATTCCTTCTGTCAGTTGGAAAGAGCTTTCTTGGCCCATTTTGATGCCTGCCAGAAGATTCTAAGGGTAGCAGATAGCCTCTTCGCCGTCCAGCAGAAGAGTGGTGAGTCCTTGCGAGACTACGTTGCTCGGTTCAAGGAAGCAGCCCTGGAGGTCTACAATCTTGAAGACTCGGTGGCCACCTTGGCCTTGAAGCGGGGGCTTCGCCCGTCACGCTTTGCGTACTCCCTCGATAAGAAGCCGCTTGGCTCCTACGCCAAGCTCTTGACCCGGGCCCAGAAGTACATCCGAGCTGACGAGGCCGACTTTTCCTGGCGCGAGGCTAGCGGGAACATCTCCAAGAAACCGGCCCGACCGGAGCCTGTCGAAGCTCGCCCCAGAAGACCTGAGCCTCCTTGCCGGCCAGACAACCGTCCCGAGCCCTGCACCAAGAGATGGACCCTACACCCCACTGCTTGCCCCGATATCGCAGATCTTGCTCGAGATTGAAGGGGAGTCTTATCTTCAGCGCCCTCCTCCAATAAACCCGAAGATCCCTCGCAACAAGAACCTCTATTATCGCTATCACCGGGATCACGGCCATGATACTGATGATGTCGCCAGCTGAAGAAGGCCATAGAAGACCTTATCCAACGAGGTCACCTGGGGAAGTTCGTCCAGAGGAACAACCCGGGAGCTCCTGGCCCATCAGTGCCCTCGCCGTCGATGATCGATAATGCCCCAACGGAGAAGACGGTGGCAATGATTTCCTGGGGGGTAGGAGTCTCGTCAAAGAGGCCGAGAGGGGAGGGGGAGTTGGATTCTGTAATTCCTTTCTTTAAAAAGGACTTAGAGGAGGTGGAAAACAAAAACGATGACAGCATCGTCGTATCCATGACGATCGCTAAACATCTTGTAAAGAGAATTCTAGTTGATAATGGGAGCTCTGTGGATGTTTTGAACTATGATGCTTTTGTTCGCATGAACCTGTCACCCGATCTACTCCGGCCCGTCGTCACGCCCCTGATGGGGTTTATTGGGGATTCTGTGAAAGTCGAGGGGGAGGTCACTCTACCAGTGACGCTGGCATAACCCCGTGTCAATGTACGGTTTTCATGAAGTTCTTGATGGTTCGAGTGCCCCTTGCCTACAATGCGATCCTCGAGAGGCCCGGGCTCAATCTTTTGGATGCTGTCATATCCACTAAGAGGCTCATCGTGAGGTTCCTACTAGCGAAGGAGTCGGAGAGATGCAGGGAGAGCAGAATCTACCTTCACTTTGCTACCACATGGCCCCTAGTCCGCAGGGGGCGGCACCCATGCCGGTACTGAGATGCTGGATCCTCGAGACCTGGAGAGAAGATGAGAGCCGACCGAGCACCTGCTTACTTTCCCCTCGGGGAGGACCCAGCGAGAACAATCCGGATTGGAGCCCTACTCCCGGAGGAGGCTCGTGACCGACTCCTCACCTTTCTGCGAGCTAATGCAGATGTCTTCGCCTGGTCGACGTCCGACATGCCAGGAATTCCAGAAGAGGTGATCACCCACCAACTTAACATTAGGGTGGAGTGCCGACCTATCCGGCAGAAGAAAAGGAGTTTCGCCCCAGATCGACAAAGGGCCATGGATGAGGAGGTGCGGAAGCTACTGGTGACCGATCATATCCGCGAGGTGCACTACCCGGACTGGCTGACGAATGTCGTGATGGTTCGCAAGGCCAGTGGGAGCTGGAGGATGTGCGTGGACTTCACCGACCTCAACAAGGCATGCCCCAAAGACAGCTTTCCGTTACCATGGATCGACCAGCTAGTGGATGCCACGTCTGGGCATGAGGCCCTTAGTTTCATGGACGCATTCTCAGGGTACAATCAGATCAGGATGAACCCAGTAGATGAAGAAGCCACCTCTTTTGTTACAGAAAAAGGGATTTACTGCTATAAGGTGATGTCATTTGGGCTGAAGAATGCCGAAGCCACCTATCAAAGGTTGATGAATAAGATCTTCGAGGACCAGATCGGGCGTAACATGGAGGTGTACATGGATGATATGCTGACCAAGAGCACCAGTGCTGTTGACCATGTCGCCGACCTTGAGGAGACCTTCAACAACCTGTGCCGATACCGGATGAGGCTTAACCCCCATAAGTGTGCCTTCGGAGTGGCGGCAGGCAAGTTTCTAGGCTTTATGGTAACCCAGCGGGGGATTGAAGCCAACCCTGACAAGATCAGGGCTATCCTGGATATGAGACCCCCAGCTAACAAGAAGGAGGTGCAACGCCTAACCGGGAGGGTGGCGGCTTTGAGTCGCTTCATGTCAAGATCGGCAGAAAGGTGCCTGCCCTTCTTTAAGGCGCTGCGCAAGGTCAATGGCTTCGAGTGGACAAAGGAGTGTCAGGATGCCTTCGAAGAGTTGAAGCAATTCCTATCCACTCCTCCGCTGTTGTCCAAGCCAAAGATGGGGAGGAGCTCTTCTGTATCTCGCAGCCTCCCTAGAAGCTGTCAGTTCTGTGCTCATGCGCATGGATGTGGATGGAGTCCAGAGGTCTACTACACCAGCAAGATACTTCATGATGCCGAGACCAGATACTCTAGAACCAAGAAATCATTTTTGCCCTGTGGTCTGCTCAACGCTTCCGACCCTACTTTCAGGCTCATCCCATCGTGGTGCTCACGGACCAACCTCTTCGGGCCATCTTGTCTCGCCCTGATACCTCCGGTCGGCTAGCCAAATGGGCCGTCAAACTGAGTGAATTTGACCTATCCATCCGACCAAGGTCGGCCATGAAGTCTCAGGTGATAGCTGATTTCTTGGTTGAGTGTTCCTGGACCGAGAGGGGTTTGGAGGAAATACGCCCGGAGGGTGTGTGGACCCTCCCCCGACTGAGGAGGCGGAAGATGACTGGATTTTGCATGTAGATGGGGCAGCAAATTCTCAGGGAAGCGAGCCGGACTCTTTCTTGTGAGCCCCAAGGGGAGGTGGTAGAGTATGCTCTTAGATTCCAGTTCTCGGCAACTAACAACCAGGCGAGTATGAAGCCCTGTTAGCGGGAATGAGGTTGGCCGAGGAGCTAGGCGCAGGGCGTTTAAGGGCCTTCACAGACTCTCAGCTTATTTCTAGGCAGATCACTGGGGAGTACGAAGCTAGGGACCCGACCATGTCCCGTTACCTGAGCAAGGTGCAACTCCATGCCTCTCGGTTCTCTTACTTCTGTGTCAGCTGCATTCCCAGAGCGGAGAATGCCAGGGCTGATGCACTATCCCGTCTAGCCACTTCAGCCGATGTGATGCTGGGAAGAACATATGTGGAGCACCTCCAGACTCCAAGCATCGAAGTTACGGATGAAGCGCTGCCGGTTGAACAAGAGCCCTCCTGGATGGATGCCTACATCCGATACTTAACCAACGACACTCTCCCAGAGAACCCCACTGAGGCCAAGCTACTCAGGCGGAGGGCCCCGAGGTTCTTGATGATGGATGGGAAGCTTTATCGAAGATCATTCTCATATCCGATCCTCAGATGCGTGGGACCAGCAGAATCAGACTACATTCTACTGGAGATCCACGAGGGCATCTACGGAAGTCACCTGGGGGGCAGAGCCCTAGCTTACAAGGCCCTACGACAGGGGTACTTTTGGCTGACCATGAAGGAAGACGTAGCCGAGCTCATTAAGAGATGTGACAGCTATCAGCGCCATGCTAATATCCAGCGACATCCGACGTCTCAGTTAACCCCCTTGGTGGCACCCTGGCCCTTCGCCCAGTGGGGTATGGATATCCTGGGACCATTTCCCCCGGCCTCCGACAGCGAAAGTTCCTTCTGGTGGCCGTGATCACTTCACAAGTGGGTTGAAGCCGAGGCCCTTGCTAAGATCACGGAAAGCAAGGAGATCCTTCTTTTGGAAGTCCATTATATGCCGGTTCGGACTACCGCACACCCTGGTCACTGACAATGGCCGGCAGTTTGACAACACGTCCTTCCAGGAATTCTGCTCCGAACTGGGCATCCGCCAGAAATTTACTTCCGTCGGGCACCCCCAGACCAACGGGACGACCGAGGTAACTAATCGAATCATTCTCCAAGGACTGAGAACCTGGCTGGATGACTATAAGGGGCGGTGGGTGGAGGAGCTCCCAATGTGCTATGGCCTACCACACAACACCACGAGCCTCCACCGGGAGACCCCATTCAGCCTAGTCTTCGGGTCAGAAGCTGTCATCCCGATGGAGGTTGGCTCCCCGAGCCCTCGGATGGAGTCGTACAACGAGGAAGACAACCTAGACCGGCTGCGAGCCAACCTCGACCTGGTGGAGGAAATGTGAGATCGAGCGCGACTTCGGATGGCGCTCTACCGGCAACGGGCCGCCAAATACTACAACGCCCGTGTGCGTCCTAGGACTTTCTTGTCGGGAGACTTGATCCTTCGATGAGCTGAAGTCTCGAAGCCGATGGAAGGAGGTAAGCTAGCTCCGAACTGGGAAGGGCCTTACCGGATCACCGAAATGCTCCGCCATGGAGCATACAAAATTGAAGAGCTGGATGGGAAACCACTTCCCCGAACGGAACGCTGACAACCTTCGTCGGTACTATCAGTAGTGCATCCCTTTCTTACATTGAATATCTTGTTTGTATTCTTCAGGGTCTTCACCCGTCATTCCGTATTAATGAATATGGGTTCTAGTACATCAGTGCAGCAACTTAAGCCCGACCCCGGTCAGCACCATAGCCCTGGGCCAGCCAGGCACAAAGCCCAGTGTACCACTGGCAGAGCGGTGTGCTGTCGGCTCTCAGCAACTTAAGCCCGACCCCGGTTAGCACCAAAGCCCTGGGCCAGCCAGGCACAAAGCCTAGTGTACCACTGGCAGAGCGGCGTGCTGCCGCTCTCAGCAACTTAAGCCCACCCCGGTCGGAACCAAAGCCCTGGGCCAGCCCAGTGTGCCACTGGCAGAGCGGCATGCTGCCGGCTCTCAGCAACTTAAGCCCGACCCCGGTCGGCACCAAAGCCCTGGGCCAGCCAGGCACAAAGCCCAGTGTACCACTAGCAGAGCGGCGTGCTGCCGGCTCTCAGCAACTTAAGCCCGACCCGGTTGGCACCAAAGCCCTGGGCCAGCCAGGCACAAAGCCCAGTATACCACTGGCAGAGCGGCATGCTGCCGGCTCTCAGCAACTTAAGCCGACCCCAGTCGGCACCAAAGCCCTGGGCCAGCCAGGCACAAAGCCCAGTATACCACTAGCAGAGCGGCGTGCTACCAGCTCTTAGCAACTTAAGCCCGACCCCGGTCGACACCAAAGCCCTGGGCCAGCCAGGCACAAAGCCCAGTGTGCCACTGGCAAGCGGCGTGCTGCCGGCTCTTAGCAACTTAAGCCCGACCCCGGTCGGCACCAAAGCCCTGGGCCAGCCAGCACAAAGCCCAATGTACCACTGGCAGAGCGGCATGCTGTCGGCTCTCAGCAACTTAAGCCCAACCCCGGTCGGCACCAAAGCCCTGGGCCAGCCAGGCACAAAGCTCAGTGTACCACTGGCAGAGCGGCGTGCTGCCGGCTCTCAGCAACTTAAGCCCGACCCGGTCGGCACCAAAGCCCTGGCCAGCCAGGCACAAAGCCTAGTGTGCCACTGGAAGAGCGGCGTGCTGCCGGCTCTCAGCAACTTAAGCCCGACCCCGGTCGGCACCAAATCCCTGGGCTAGCCATGCACAAAGCCCAGTGTGCCACTGACAGAGCGGCATGCTGCCAGCTCTCAGCAACTTAAGCCCGACCTCGGTCGGCACCAAAGCCCTGGGCCAGCCAGGCACAAAGCCAGTGAACCACTGGCAGAGCGGCGTACTGCCGGCTCTCAGCAACTTAAGTCCGACCCCGGTCGGCACCAAAGCCTTGGGCCAGCTAGGCACAAAGCCCATTAGCAGGGCGGCGTGCTGCCGGCTCTCATCAACTTAAGTCCGACCTCAGTCGGCACTAAAGCCCTGGGTTAGCTAGGCACAAACCCTGTGTACCGTTGGCAAAGCAACGTGCAAGCGGCTCGGGAGGCTCGATTTTATCTTGACCTTCCGAGTCCACACTTTGTCGAGAGCTAGGAGTTCGTACCTCCGACCCCAAGATTCGGTCCTACGAAGCTAAGTCGAGGCTACCTAAGGGAAAGTTACAGATTGCTCGGCATTGACGAAGCCCCTAAGGGTCCCTCGTCAGTTGCCAAAGAGTTTGAAGTGACAATCGCAATCAAGCAGAGACAAATCTCATTGAAAGGAGTGTATTTCATTAATTTGAAAGTGCTTACAAAATGCCGACCAAGTCGGGTTCAAAAAAAAAACAAAACAAAACAAAATACAGTATAGGACTCATGGGCCCGCAGTGCATCTTCATCATTAGAAGAGCCCATCTCAGAGAGACGGTCCGGCTCCCTTCAAGGGCCTGGGGAAAGTTTAAGTCCCTAGCCACCTTTTCCTTCCCCCGTTGGAACCCTTGAAGATAGGCCCCCGTCGAAGCTTCGGTTAGCTCCTCCATGAAGTGCTCGGACGCCCGAAATTCTTCAATAACTCTGGCGGTCCTAACTTCGACGGCAGCCTCCACCTCAGCCGCTAGAGTTCCTCTCTCAGCAGCCAGGGCTGCCACTGCTATCCTCTCGGCCTCCAGGGCTAGATTCCTCTCCTCCTCCGCTCCCTTCGCCCTTTCTTCGGCCTCCCTCATTTCCTCCTCCGCTCCCCTAGCCCTTTCCTCGGCCTCCCTTAATTTCTCCTCCATCGTCCTTGCCTTTTCTTCGCCTCACTCACCTGACTCTCGGCCGCTTGGATGTTGCGACCAATTCGGAGATGTGCAGGTCCCTGGCCGCGATGGCATTCTCGGCCTCCATGAGCTGGTTGAGGGCTGCCCGCAAGCGGTTGGACTCAATCTCCCCGGTTCTCGGCCGCTTTTATTTCATCAGCCCGGGCGGTCTTGGCTGATTCTAAGGCTTTCTCCGCCGTTTCTGCTCGAGCGCGAGCGTCCTCGGCCTCTTTCTAGGGCCTCCCGCATGATGGTCTTCTCACCGTGGATAACCTCCCTGGCGATAGCCAGGGAGTTGGCAACCTGCATGCAAACTCCATGTCAAAAAAGGAAAGGGAAGAGCAAAGAGAAATTCGAAGGCAGAGAGCGGATAGTCTGACTACCTTGACTAAGGCCGCGTAGGATTCGTGGAAAAAGGTAGTCGCCTTCAGTTGGCTGAGCTCCTCCTGAACCTCCATATGAGGATCACGAGATGAGTCGCTCCACCGGCGCCCATTGTCTAGGACGGAGTCCCGAGACAGCCCCCGCTTAGCCCTACTCCCACCGGCAGCTCCGACGGCCTCGGGTTCGACGTGTGGAGGCTGCTCACTGGCGTCCTCTCCGGGGGTGGGCCTGCTGTCTGCGATGGTCCCTCGCCCCAGTCCCTTGCAGCTTCGGTGGGGGCTGGTTCGCAGGGTGCAGGAGACCCCCCCCACCGTTGGCTCCTCTGCGGCCGGCTCTTCCGTGGCCGGCTCCGCCTCCATGGCCGACTCCCTCGTGATCGTCGGCTCCCCCGCGGCCTGTGTCTCAGTGGCCGCTCCATCACTCGCGGCCCTTTCAGGTGGGGTCGGCCGTCAGGTCTATCTCCGGGGTGACCGGAGGCTCTTGCGGCGCGGATGGCTCGGGCGCCCGCGCTGTCGGGCGTTTTGCATCTGGTGCACGCCGCCCCTCGCTCGCCCCTCTCGGGCCTTCCTTTTGGCGGCGGCCTTCATGAGTCGGCGTGCTGGGATTTTCATAGCTGCGCAGTATCGACCGAGTCAGCAAAAAAAAAAAAAAAGGAAAAAAACAATGAGCGAGAGCAAGGGCAAGGCTTTGGCTAAGTACAGGAAAACTTACCAAACTGGGAGATAAGCCCCGCCGACCGGAGGTTTTCCTCCATCAGGAGCAGGCTACCGAGGGATTTCAATGGACAACAGCTGCCCTAGCACCTCTCTATCTCCAGCGTGGACGGTGGAATTTGCATTGCCTCGGGGGTCAGGGTCTCCCCACCGGGACTTTACTTGGCCGATGTTGGCGAAGAAAAATCGGTTTCCAGCCTTTAACGGAGGAAGGGAGAAGGAGTTTAAGGATGCGGTGGGGCCTGGGCTGGAACAGCCACCAACCTTTTTGGGATCGGAGGATATAAAAGGAACGGAAGAGAGAGACTCGCGGGGTGATGTGGAGTGATGGCAAAGGATAACGAAGGCACAAATGACACGTAAAGAATTTGGGACCAACTGGAAGGAGTTAAGGAATAATAGTCAAGGAGATTAACAAAGAAAGGATGAAAGGGTAAGCGGAGGCCCACCCTCAAGGAAATCTCATAGATGGCCACCCGGCCCGATCGGGATGAGATCACCCGGTCATCAGGGGTCGGGAGGTAGAGCTCAATATCCCGAGGAATTTGGTAACGGGCCCGGATGTTCGCCAAATCGTTGCCCGTTACCGTGGAGGCGGCCCCTTCCGGGATTCCGCCCCCACACTCGAGGAGGTGCCGGCCCTCGCCTGGCGACCTCTCCACGGATTCCAGCCAGCCCGCCGGGCGCCTCCCCGCGGGAGCCTCCCCGGCGACCCGCCGCTGGGCTAGAGGGACGTGATCCTCCGGATCGGAGGACCACTCAAGGGGAGAAGAAGGAGGAGAGGGAGAAGCTTGAGGCCTCTCGCGAGGAATGATTCTCCGAATCGTCCTCCGCAGACCAAGACTGGGAACTCATTGCAGAAAGACTGAAGAAACCTAGGAGGAACAAAGAGCTAACCTGGGAAGGAAGGTGACGAACATGAGGTCTCGGTTGCAGAGGGAACCAGGAGCAGAAAACCAGGCAGGGGAAGAAGACGACGATGACAGGAGTAGAATGACCGCTTTCGACCCTCTGTTCAGGTTTTATTCAGTTTCAAATTGTCCGCCGCTTCGACTGCCGCGGGGCTCCCACTGCGAGCTGGATTGCCTAGGTAATCGCTGAGCGCGGGATACGATTCACTCCCGGCCAATGGTAGGACATCGATGATGCCGTTATGATGGATAATGATGGCACGACTTTCCTCACAGGACTTCGACGGATAAACCCTGCTTCGAGAATGATCACCGCAAATCGGGTGGACAGCATTGGCCACCCTATCACATCCCATACTGCCGCATAAAGTCGTCGCAGCGCCTATAGACACGTGTCTGGGGGCGGTTCGCAAAAGGTGGGGATCAGCCATTTGGGAGGTGACACCCCTTTCACTTTACTGGGGCGAGCCCACTCCGTCTTAGGGGTGAGGGGGCAACTGATATGGCTGATCCTACGTCCGTTAGAATGAACGGCAAAGATAGCGGCAGCTGACGGGAGCTATCTCAATCCCCGAGACCTTCCTCTCGGTCTCGGGCACATGACAGTATCTCAACCCCGAGACCTCCTCTCGGTCTCGGGGCACATGACAGTATCTCAACCCCCGAGACCTTCCTCTCGGTCTCGGGGCACATGAACAGTATCTCAACCGAGACCTACCTCTCGGTCTCGGGACATGAACAGTATCTCAACCCCCGAGACCTCCCTCTCGGTCTCGGGGCGCATGGACAGTATATCAACCCCCGAGACCTCTCTCGGTCTCGGGGCACATGAACAGTATCTCAACCCCCGAGACCTACCTCTCGGTCTCGGGGCACATGAACAGTATCTCAACCCCGAGACCTACCTGTCGATCTCAGGGCACATGAACAGTATCTCAACCCTCGAGACCTATCTCTCGGTCTCGGGGCACATGGACAGTATATTAACCCCCGGGGCCTATTCAGTCTCAGGGCAACGAATGGCATCTCAATCCCCGGCGCATGGTCGGTTATTCTGGGCCACCTGACGTGCTCACATAATCCACCGCACATCCGTGGCAGAAGGTGGCCATGCCTCATAACGGCGTATGATCCGTTGCATCTTTGTCACTGTGCATGGCCATACCCCGTTACGGTATGCGGATCATCACCTGCCCGTTACAGCGATGATGCGCACCAGACGCTACCTCAGACGCGAGACATCTGTAGGTCGTACTGACAGGTAACTCGTGATGCATCCGGTATGTACGATAACAATACAACTTGCCATCGTCGGCCCCGTATTTTGTCCATTNCAAAACTTAATTAATGAAACCATAAAATTTAATCAAACTACATAATTTATCCACCATAGACATTACAAATTCACATATATGTATCAACATAATTACATATAGTCATACCTAACCTAACTAGTAACCACCAAAAGACAGCTAAATTTCAATAAAACATAATTACATATAGTCATACTTGCTCTCCCACTTGCTTTGCTACCAAATTCATTAGTGTTGCAAGTTTCTCTTTCATATCTTGAAACTCCTTTTCAGTGTCCTGAAATTTTTCCTTCATGTCATGCAATTCCTTTTCAGTAGTTTCAAGTCTTAATTCTGCATTTTCTGCTCTCTTTATTGCATCTTCAATCATGGTCCTTGATTCTTGAGCTTGAATAGACCTCAAAGTAGATTGATTTGGACCCATTCCTTCACAAAGAAGACGACCACGTTTACTTGGGCCAAAAACATGCATAAATATTTCTTCATCATCAAGAAAAACCCCTTCCTCATCATGCTTTTGTTTAAGTTCTTTCACTTGTGCTTGCATTAAAATTTAAATTCTCAAATACATGATACATGATACATGGAAAGAAGCAACTAGATTCATTAATGATACATGATACATGATACATGGTAAGACGCAACTTTGATGCTTTGATACATGAAAAGAAGCAACTTTGATACATGCATGATCAATGATGAGCTGCCTTTCTAAAGACGATGGAAAGAAGCAACTAGATTCATTAACATGGATTGTTAGAAACTTGGATTATTTAAGAAGTACAAGAATTACTAAGAAAGGAAAGAACAGATGCATGTTTATGCATGATAAATGCATAGAAAGGAGTTCTTGTACAGTATTTACATACGATTTTCAACCAACATTTTATCATTTGAAACTTTGATATTAGTTAGTAATTGCTATTTACATACTGATATAGTTGCACTGTTCATGCTAGGGACATCAATAGATGTCTATATAAAAAGTCAGCTTATTTATGCCACAACTTTTGGCAAGTAAGTATTATAAAATGCAATTCATTAATATTTTATATTTTTTTGCGCAGGAGGCTTGAAGATAGTGACATTGTCAATGTTGATGTGACTGTATATTATAAAGGTGACCATGGTGAGATACCATTACTGTTAACTAGTAACTTGCTGAAACAAACTTCCTTCATGTAAGTCAATTTTTTTGGAGGAATCTGTAGGTGATCTTAATGAAACATATTTTGTTGGGAAAGTGGATGAAGCTTCTCAACAGCTTGTTCGCTGCATGTATGAGTGCTTAGAGAAAGCTATTTCAATAGGTAATTCTCTTTACTTTGTTATATGTTTCTATGGTCTCCATTCTATGGAATTGTTCACTCATTAAACATTAGATGATTTTTCTTCCAAGTTGGATTTTGTCATGAAATATGGTTAGATTATAATTTCTAAAGAGTTAACTTCCTTTCCTTTAGATTAATTCTTGTGAACTTATTTAATATTATTAATTTTGCATGCTATCAGTTAACTGCCTGTTTGTTTCTTTACAAACTCTTTTCATTGAAGCATGGGCTTATTCTGCTTGAGTAGATCATTGAAATGATATACTTTTTGTTTAATTATTTAATTTTATCACATTGAGCAAGTGTAAGCAAAGAAGAATGCAGGGTTACTATTTAGTAATTGAATAGAAGTTAACTTTGAAATCCTTCTAAGCAAGAAAGACTTTAAAACACACACAGGATTTTAAAGATATATTTAAATACAAGAACATGGTCAGGGGGAAATCAGGATGGGTCCCCTATATGACATAAGGGAATGTAATGTTAAATAGAATAGCTTGACAGTTGTATGACTCAATAATTTTCGATAATGGAGTCTGCCTTGAAACTCCAGTTACTTAGTCCTTCCATTCATTCAACAGCAATAGCAGTTCCATCTACAACATAGAGGCCATTTGGTTGCTTGAAACTAGAGATGCATTGTTTATGAAGCTACATGCTTTTGGAGTTGCATGTGGCCAGTACTTTTGGGTTTGGACAGATGTAACTACAATTGCTGCAAGTAGATGATAGAGTTGACATTGTGCAAGTAGATGAACAATGTATATAGTTTAGCTACATATCAACAACTTGGTTGTGTTGTGCAAGTACCAGGCCCTATCTTGGTTGGGTCTGAACTAGTTGTAAATAGCTTTTTTTTTTTTCTTCCCAAAGAAACTAATGAAGAGAAGAAATAAGTTTAACAAATTGGTGTCCCAATATGCTAGGTTGTCTAATTGTCAAGATGCAATGACCCATTGTCTCAGGCTGGATGGACTTGAACAACTCGGTCTGGATAGACTGACAGTCCCAGATGTGTTCTGGGACATAGTCTCTCTCTCTCTCTCTCTCTCTCTCCAGTTAGATGCAATACTGCTTGGATGGGTTGGGTCCTTAATCCTTGCATTATAGTGAAAGAAAGTTTCAAGCAATTAGAGGAAGCTTGAAGGTTAGAAGATTGAAGGTTTAGAAGCTTGTTGAATTGGTAATGTAATTGAAAGGAAATAATTCAAAATGTCATGCTTATTCCTCTAATTCACAATCCACCTAATGCAAGCCTAAGTCCAACTTCTGATTGGAGTACAAAACCATGATGCATGCTGATAAAAACATAAGCAAAAAACTATTTGATCTTCTAATATATATGAAAATTTTCATACCATTTTTTCTTCAGCTGCAACATCAACTAAAGAACCATTCTTACGCGTACGGGTTTTTTCAAACATTTCCAACCTACTTGGTCGCACCCCATTTGCAGCCTGGGTCTGTAATTAAAAAATTTAGTAAGAATAAAAAGAATACACAACTATAAGGTCAGAATTATAAAATAAATTTATATTGTTTGTATTATTCATACCAGTCGTTGCTCAATTACACTGAAAGCAGTCCTACCAGTACAAGGAACCATATTTAGTTTTGATCTATTTTCTACATTTGCTTTGCTCATTTTCTGCAAGTAAATATTGATAAATTAGTTAAATTAATAAATAAAAGACACTTAAAACAATCATCTTTCTATTGCTTCATGCTCATGCTTTTCATACCTGAAAAGTTTCACTATTCCAATGGGCAACAAGCCATTCCCAATCATCCTTGGAAATTACCTCATCTAGCAAGCGCTTTAATTTTGCTGGATCTTTATATCGATTCTTATAAATTTCATACAATTCATTCCTATACTCTCTATATTGATCATTAAGTTTTCTTATCACATATTTGTCCTTCTTATAACTTCAGCCTTATCGAGTCCTTCCTCAAAGAGAATAAAATAATCCTACAAAAAGATAATACAGTTTAGTAAATGTTAAAATTAGTGATGCTATAATTAAAAAACTAACAAAAATCTTACCATGATGCAGTTAATCATATTCCTTATTTTATCATCAGGAATTTCACTCCATCCTTTAACTTTAAGGGGTACAAAGGATCGATTTCTAACTATTGTACCACACCAACTTGCAAATTGAGCACGATTCTCTCCTGCAATTCTTCCTTGTGATCCCACTCCACTACTTTCTTGGTCTTTGAATTTTTCAGCTCATTGTTCAAAGTCCTCCCTCGTCCTTTTTTTTTAGTATTCATGGCTAAACCTGCAAAATCATAAGCATACAAAAAAAGAAATTAAAAAACCACTTTGAATAAAAAGAATTAGGAATATATATAAAATTTAAAATTTAAAGATACTTACTAAAGTTGTCATTTTCACCCTCTTGCACACAGTCAACATTATCTCTAATAGTAGGTGGAAGGCCTTGTTGGATGATAGCATTAACTTCTGTGCCTCTACCTTTAGTAATGTATCTCCCTTTGCGATTACTAGTTTCAGCCATAATTATCTACCTTTATACATTAAGTTAGTAAAACTTTTGCTTGTTCCATATGGTATTACAATAATTCAATTTAAAGATAAATTTTAACATATCATAAAAGTCATCATCCATCAAACTTAGTAAAGAAACAAGAACCAGGTATCATCAAAACAATGCAATTACTAAACATTGAAATAAATTTCATTAAAGGGCTTTCACAAAAATGCTTAGTCCAAAGTAGAAAAAGAACAAAAAAAATTAAATCGTTCAAATATATAACATGTAGTGCTTGCATAAGTAAATAACTTCAACAATAGAAGCTCATGCCATCATAGTTCTTCCTCCTCACTATCATTATCATCCTCACTATCATTTTCAAGTCTATCCTCATCCGATAACTCTGCATCGATATTTCGAGGAGGAAGGCCATTCCTAATCCAATCATCCACTTCATCATAATTTTCTATCATATTTGACAAAGCTTCAGGATGGGATTCATCTTGCTGAAATGCACATTCTTCCTCCAAATCGATGCTCTCTTCCTCAATCGGCATATCATAGAACGCACGAGGTTGTGTCTTAACCACCACAAGAAAATAGGCTTAATGTTGTCTTGAACATAGAAAACTTGCTCCACCTGATATGCTAGCACATATGGCTCATTGGTATTCAATTTTCGTTTAGTATTGACACTTATGTAGCCATAATGATCTTTCTCAATTCCCCTACCAGGGCTATGAACATCCCACCATATACATTTGAACAAAACAATTCGATTTCCTCCCATATAATGCAATTCCACAATGTCGGTTAGTTCACCATAATAGTCCATGTTTGTTGTGCCTACAATTCCCTTAACAAAAACTCCACTATTTTGTGTTACCCTTCCACTATCACGTTGCATGGTTGAAATTTGAACCCATTGATTTTGTAGCCATCATAAATTGTAACTACTGAATTGGACCACATGCCAACTGATATAGTTCTTCACTCACTTGTCCGTTTCCTTTGAAGTACAATTGCGCTACCTATTATAATTAAAAATAGATCATTAGCACATCATTTAATATAATTTATGCAATTTTGTTTCAATTGTTTGAATAGTATACTAATTTTTTTTTAAAAAAAAAGATTATATCACTTACATGTTTTTCAAACCATTCAGATAATTGAGTATCTTGAGGTTGGCCAGCATTATGAACTTGCAAATTTGCCATCATGTGGTCATACTCACTAAACAATATAACCATTTCTATCACAATGTTGCATATTAGCTACAAGTCAAATATAAAAAATTAAATAAGAAGAGCTTACTTACTTTAAGTATGGTAAAGCTTCGTTACAATTTTTAAGCACATATAGATGAGCTTGTTGTAGCTCCATTCTACTTAGCTTACGTCTGAATCTAACCTTCTTCTCCTTGTTATTTTGGAAAGTACAACCAAGTTGTGCAAAAACTGCTAACCCATGATGAGATTTAGCATTTGAGCCATCATAGTTCCTCTCCAATCTATTGAATCTTGTTTCAATACCATGTAGATACCTAGAACAAAATGTGACACATTCTTCTGCAATATATCCCTCTGCAATTGAACCCTCTGGACGACTTTTGTTATGCACAAAATGTTTAAGTGTGCACAAGTACCTATAATTATTAAAAGTATAAAACAATAATAAGAATAATACCAAGAAAATGGATAAATATATCTATATTATAAATATGAAAATTCAAAATGCACTAACCGTTCAATCGGGTACATCCAACGATATTGTACCGGTCCAGCAATTTTAGCCTCGTTCGCCAAATGTAGTGGCAAATGCATCATAATATCAAAAAATGATGGTGGAAAGAGCATCTCCAACTTACAAAGTGTTATTGCAATGGCAGACTCTAACTTGTCCATATCCTCCATCCACAAAACCTTTGAAGACAACTCTTTAAAGAAAGAGGATAGCTCAATTAAGGCTTCTGATAATGGTTTATATAACCTTCCACGAATTGCAAGCGGTAAAAAATTTAACAAAAGGATATGGCAGTCATGACTTTTCAATCCAGATATCTTGTGCTCCTTGGAATGAATGCATCTGGAAATATTTGAGGAATATCCATCAGGCACCTTAACATTCTCTAAAAACTCACATAAAGCAGTTTTCTCTTCCGTAGACAGTGTATAACATGCAGCAGAAAATGTCCACTTTCCTTCATTTAGTGTTGGATGAAGCTTTTCTCTTACACCCATATCCTTAAGATCACGACGAGCTTTCAAACTATCTTTTGTTTTTCCTTCAATGTCTAAGAGTGTACCAACCACACTATCACATATATTCTTTTCAATATGCATGACATCTAAATTATGACGCAAGAGAAGGTCCTTCCAATATGGTAATTCAAAGAAAATACTTTTCTTTTTCCAATTATAGCTTTGCATGAAGTCTCCCCGTTTTCTTTTTTTACCAATCTTACCAAATATAATATGTCTGAGCCCATGCAATTGATCAAGTACATCATATCCTGACAACTGCTTAGGAGGTGGCCTTAGCTCTTTCTCACCATTAAATTCCTTTTTAGAATTTCGCCATCTGTGGTTAAGGGCCAAGAAACGACGACTACCAATATAGCAGAACTTACCACAATGTTTCAGCCAATATGAATATGTATCTTTATTACAGCAAGGACATGCTAGCTTCCCTTTAGTACTCCATCCTGACAAATTAGCATATGCAGGGAAGTCATTTATAGTCCATAAGACTGCTGCATGCATTCGAAAGTTTTGTTTCATTAAGGCATCGTAAGTTTCGACTCCTTTTTCCCATAACTCCTTTAACTCCTCAATTAATGGTTGCAGGTACACATCAATATCATTGCCTGGAGCTTTTGGACCAGGAATGAGCAATGCCAAAATAAAGGAAGGTTGTTTCATACATAACCATGGTGGTAAATTATAAGGAATAAGCACCACAGGCCATGTACTATGTACAGTACTCATATTTCCAAATGGATTAAATCCATCACTTGCTAATCCAAGTCTCACATTACGAGGCTCTATAGCAAATGATGGATACAACTCATCTAAATGTTTCCATGCTTGAGAATCTGCTGGATGCCTTAAAGCCCCATCCTTAAGACGTTTGTCATGATGCCATTTCATGTCTGAAGCAGTTTTCGAAGACATATACAACCTCTGAAGCCTTGGAATCAATGGAAAGTGCCATAAAGTCTTAATAGGAATTTTTTTGCCTCTCTTCGAAGATGAAGATTTCACAAAATTTGCTTTGCCTCTATTTGATTTCCATCGAGATGCCCCACATATAACACAGTGGTTCTCATTAGCATGCTCTTTCCAAAACAACATACAATCATTGACACATGCATCAATTTTCTCATAATAAAGGCCTAGATTTCGAATCATCTTTCTAGCTTCATAAAATGAATTTGGTAATGTCTCACCCTCGGGAAGTGCCTCCTTAAATAATTTAAGCAAAGCATCAAAAGCCTTGTTACTCAATCCATGAAGACATTTTAGTTGCCATAGCTTTAAAACAAAAGATAGCTTTGAGAACTTCTTGAATTCGGATATAAACATGTCTCGGTCTCACTTAGTAGTCTATGAAACATTGAAGGTCCCTCATGAGGCTCATCTTGGTCATTTGTATTTAAATTTGTAAAGTTGTCACCCTCTAAATAAGGGACTCCATATGCATTATGTATCAACTCTTGCATATCATCTATCTCCTCATCTTCCATATCAGTTTCTTCATTGACATCAACATTATCACTTTCAATGTTACCTACACCTTCACCATGTAACGACCACGAGTATAAGATGGGACTATCCCATTAATCACTAGATCAGCCTCAACATCATCTCGAGATTTATATCGAGTATTGTTACATTTGATACAAGGGCACCAAATTTTATTTTCTAGATCCGTGTGCTTGAATGCGAAGTCAAAAAAATCTTTCACTCCATTTCTATACTCAAGTGATAATCTATTAGTAATCTGCATCCAATTTTTACTTATTCCAGCCATTTCATCCTATCAATTAAGCAAAAAATTAGGAAAACATTAATAAGTTGCAAAAGCATATTATCAACAAAACAATGAAAGCTACTTGCATCAATTTATAATAATTAACTGACCACAATATGATATTAATAAAAGCTAAGATACTTTCAACTTACAAACGAGACTTAATGCAATATGGACATTAGGGTCAGAATGATCATGGGATATCTTGAAGGATTCAGCAACAATGGACCAAATATATCAATATGGACATTAGGGTCCGCATATCACCATGTTGAGATTAGAGATGGATATATGACAAGAAACAATGCTACAACAATGTCCAAATAAATGAAGTAGAGAACATCAATATGTGTTTTTTTGTTTTCTTTCTGTGGTATTCATGATTCCTTGATGGCCACTACCTATTTAAATTTAATCTGCCATATTGGAAATGTAAGAACCTATGCTTCTTACTCATATTTCTCAAACTTCTGATCTAAGTAATCTGCCATATTGGAAAGCATCTGAGATTGACAATAGTTGTGTCATGTGTGGTGTCTAGTGGTGAAGAAACAGAAAACAGTTTGTTAAATTTGGTCATGTTCGAGGCTGTAGGTGCTGAGTTCTTACCCAGGCCATGAGACGCATTATTGATTGCTTAGCTCAGGGTACATAGGAGAGGGTGCTTTTGAACGTGCAATACGCTCATCTTTTCTTGGTATGATGTTCAAGTGTTTGCTTTCTTTTCCCTCCTTTTTCCTAACTTTAGCTGGCGACAAGTCAAGTACTATTAAATTATTTTTTAAAATGTCATCTACATGGAAATGTGAATCTTGTATCTCTTTCATATAAATCATTCTTAGTTAAGTGCTGTAGACTGGTAGCATTCATGTTACGACCTTGTTGTACATGTATGCATCCTGCCTACCTGTTTCACCATAAGTGATGACAGCTAGTTAATTGTATTGTACATTGATGTGCTATTGCATTCTGATGAGTAGGCCTGGTTAAGTCTATGACCTCAGGGTGGCAAAAATCAATGAATGCTAATTTATTGAGAAAAAAGATGCAAGCACTCGAATTGGTTCCTTAGTTGATTACTTTCCACTTTCTGACCATAAGATGATCACATGTCGTTTCTAGCTAATTATGACTGATAATGCAATCCATGCAATCTTAACCCATATACAGTCCTATCATAGAGATAATTTATGAGATGCTTAAATTATGCTAGTTACCACCCTACACTCCATGACTTCACATCTTTAGTAAACTTGCTAAGATGAAACTTGCAGTTGGTGCAAGCCATGCTCTTGATAGCATCTGAACGTGGCCTATTGGCAATGTAAAACATTCCCTGCTTCACACATCGACTTCCACTCAAAATAGCACGAATCTCACCACCCGACAAGGCCATTGTTCTCGCAATCACTCTCCCATCTGCCCAGTCCTTCTCCCATCCCTTCTCACAATAATATATAGACCCAAGAGCTAGCTAAGAGCCAAGAGCCAAGAGCCAAGAGCTAAGAGTTCTCTGCACTTCCATCGCTCTCCAACCCTTGCTCTGTTCCTATCACCATGTCAACACTTAGTAGAAAAACCAAGCTCTTGTTCACCATACTTCCCATATTTTCTCTCTTTATATTACTGTTAGTATTTTCCATCGAACGAAAACCCTCAGCCAATGGCTACCACCACCATCTCCAGAAGAAAGAAAGATTGAAGGAAGCTCCATAACGTTTCTCCTCTTATCTTGCCAGATTTATGAAAAAAAATCACAAAAAAGAATAAGCAAAAATCAAGAAAAGGAACTCACCGGTTTCTCTTATCTTCACTGTTGCTGGTGCTCAATCACCGTTGCCGTGCTAGATCCTAGCACGTCCTTGTAGGGAAACGGAGAAGATGCGCAATCGCCGTTGCCGCCATCCCTTTTAGGGTAAGAAAGGAGACGAAAGGATGGAGAGAGCACTGCCGCTGCCGTCGTCCCTTTTAGGAAAAGGGAGAAGACGAGAGGGCGGAGGAAAAAGGGGGTTACATGAAATAAGTTTGGCGGGCCACCTGGCGCCAACGAAAAAAAAAAAACGTGAAATAAGTTTGGCGGGCCACCTCCAACGAAATAAAAGCTTATTTCCAACGCCTTCTTCCGATGGTTCATCGGAACAAAAAACATTTCCGACGGTTACCTTTTTTCATCGGAAAAAATTGCGTAAAATAATATATTTCCAACGATCATACATGTTTGTTGGAAAAAAATATCTTTTCCTACGTATGATTTATTATCCGTAGGGAATAGTTGTTGGAAAAAACCTTTTTTCTTGTAGTGTCGTTTGGGTTCATCTTTATCTGGTTGTACCCGAGAAAGCATCCATGAAGCTGAGAAGCTCATGGCCGGAGGTAGAATCCACCAGCTGGTCAATCCGGGGTAGAGGGAAACTATCATTTGGGCACACCTTATTAAGGTCGGTGAAGTTGATGCAGATTCATCAGCTCCCATTTACTTTTCGCACCATGACTACGTTAGCCAGCTAGCTGGGGTAATGTGCTTCTTGGATATGATTGACGCCAAGCAATTTGTTGACCTCATCGTTGATAGCCTTTTGCCGCTCGGGAGCAAAGCTCCTTTTTCTTTGGCGAATCGGGCGGTACTTCGGATCGATGTTGAGCTTGTGGGTGATTACCTCCGGAGGGATACCGGGCATGTCGGATGTCGACCAGGCAAATATGTCTGAGTTAGCCCGTAGGAAAGTTAGAAGACGGTCGCAGTCCTCTGGAGGGAGGAGTCCGCCGATACGCACAGTCCTCGCCGGGTCATCTCCTAAGGGAAAAGTTAAGAGCCGCTCGGCCGGCTCTCCTCTTTTGCTAGACTCGCTGGGGTCAGGTGCCTCTGAGGTCCGCTCGACCTCCTGAGGACTCGATGCTGCATGGTAGCAAGGCAGGACTGGGCTGATCTCACCCCGCATTTCACCGATCCCACTGTTGGTGGGGAACTACACGAGCAATCACCGGATGGAGATGACCACGTCCAAAAGATTGAGGCCTAGTCATTCGAGGATGGCATTGTACGCCAGGAGGACTCGCACGACCAGAAATTTCATGATAATTGTGCTTTGGCATGGCGGTGTTCCGACCGTCACAAACAAGGAGATTTCACCTTCAACTGAGTCCCCAGTGAATCCAACTAGAGGAGCCACCATGGGCTGGAGAGAATCAACAGATAAACTATAGGGAGAAATAAACTCTGAGGCATGCATATTTTTAAAATTTGATAACTATTATCAATGCGGAAGCTAAAAGATTACATATTAATCTATCTAATATGCATCAAGATCATATCTTTGCCTTATATATATGATTGCTTGATCTAAAATATGCATATAAATAATCATCAAGATCATATCTTGATCCTCAACGTAAGAAGTCATACTTCTTTCCTTGAATCATGCCTTAAGGTTTAGGGATCATATCATTTACCTTAAGGGTAGTTGGCAAATCCTTTTGTGCTCTGTAGCCGTTCAATCGTCCAGCCTCTAGTATCGTCCACACGAAGCCCTGAATGATCGAATTTCCGAGAGTGCTAGCTCGCGGAAAAATGACTTTGCTGATCTTGAATCCTCCCACTTGAATCTTCCTCCAAGATCCATCAAGCTTTTGCTAACACCAAAATCACCAGGATTTTATATTAAACCTTTTTAGAATTACAATCCATGACATGTCGTGTGTTGTTGTTCTGTGTAATCTGGTGAGGGATGTGCTCTATTTATAGTCTCATTTCAGCCTGCCCATTGAATTCTGACATTAATAATTTCATCGTTTGGCAAAAAGCAAAGAGACGCCGAACCAAAGAGCCGCGGCGCTTGGTTAATTCCAACGTTCGGTGAAAACCAAGGAGACGTGGCATTTTGTTAATTCCCATGTCGGTGAGAACTAAAGAGATGTGAATTCTATCACTTAGAATTTCATCGCCTGGTTGATTCAAAGAGGCACATTAATTCCACTTTAATTCTAACATTTAGAATTCCGATGGAAATGGTTTGGAGAGGATTAAATTAATACATTAAATTCTAAATAAGAATTTAATCTATCAGACATTAGTTATCTCATCATGTGAGATACTTATGCGAGAGGTTTGGGTTCATGTGATGGTTTAATCTGATCTGAATTTATTGGACTGAACCCACATAGATCATGGTCCTAGCCCAAATCAAATTTGGCTAGTCCTAAATCTATTTAAATCCAAATCAAGTCTAATTTTAAATCAATATTTGAAATTGATTAGTCCTTCTAATAGACTTAAACCAAATTGAATCTTATTCACTTGTACTTAACCCAATTGAGATAATTTAATCAATCAAATTGATTAATTAAATCATATACGATTCTCAATCGTTGATCAGCAAATAGATCATCCTAGGAAACTTCTATGCATGTGACTCTCTAGGTTCGAACCTAAGCCGGTAGCATAGAAACAACTTTCTATACTTATCGATGTGCCCATCTAGCAAAGGAACCTGACATCCAGATAGGTCAAAGAGTTACTGAGCAAACTCCAAGAACCCTAAGAAATAGTTACCATATAATTCATCCTCTTGACCACAAATGCTAAGGATGGCTTAAGAGCCTGTCAACTCTAAACAGCGAATCCATAAAGTGATTTCAATTTTAGTGATCATGTGACTTTCACATGAAGTGCCTTGGCGAAGGTCTTGCTAAATTGAAACACAAGCATTTCTCCTTTTAACAGGATAGGTCAAATTCCATCTTGATCAACAACTGATTACCACAAGTACTTGACTGCACCCAATAACCTTTCATATCTAGATTAAAATCCAGGTGGTCCGCACCTAAGTACAATGAGTTGCTTGCAAGTCATCGGTTGTGATCTTCAGGTCTAAAGGATACTTATACCCATATCTTCTCGGATTAACTTTTGATAGCAGAGTATCCGGAAATAAGTCACGTTCGGTGAAATGTACTCCTATACTTTCACCTGTATGTCATACTAGTGTCTCTACACTCCTTGGTTAAGAGGACAACCAATAAATATATACAATGTCCTATAATTGATAGTATTATGGCCCTATCATAGTATATCATTTGGTCGCGAACTCTTTTAAGGATCTTCAAAGATAAATCCTCCTTTATCGTGAAGAAAGATCCTGAGGGCTTCATTACTATTAGTAGTTTTAAGAAGATGTTCTTGTAATGAATAAACTACCAAATAACTTTTATTAATATATTAATTTATATACAATTTACATTAGCACAATCATCAAATGATTGGCTTTAGAATACAATTCCCAACAAACTCCCACTTAGCCTAAAGCCACTCATTACAGTATCTAATACCCATCTTCAATTTATAGTCATCAAACTCCCTGATGCTGAGTGCTTTAGTAAATGGGTCACCTAGGTTTTTCTTTCCATCAATCTTCTGAAGATTTATGTCACCTTGGTCTACAATATCTCGTATAAGATGAAACCGGTGTAGTATGTGCTTGGTGCGCTGATGTGCTCGTAGTTCCTTTGCTTGATCTATGGCACCAGTGCTGTCACTGTACAACATGACTGGTCCATCTATGGAAGGTAGCACTCCAAACTCAGAGATAAACTTTTATAGCCACACAGCTTCTTTCGCAGCATCTGATGCAGCGATGTACTTTGCCTCACACACCGAATCTGCCATTGTATGTTGCGTAGAACTTTTTCAGCAAACACTCCACCATTTAGGATAAACATAAAACTCGACACACTTTTGCTATCATAATGATCTGATTGGAAACTGAAATCAGTATATCCAACAAGTTTCAAATCAGACTCTCCATAAACTAACCACTGGTCCTTAGTGTTTCTCAAATACTTAAGGATTGTCTTAACAACTTGCTAGTTATTTTCTCCTGGATCAGATTGGTATCTACTTACTACTCCTAGTGAGTATGCCACATCTGGTCTTGTACATGTCATGGTGTATATAATCAATTCCACTGCCGAAGCATATGAAATTCGACTCATACGTTTCTTTCATTAGGAGTTATCGGACAATCCTTCTTAGAAAGTTGGTCTCTTTCTTCTAGTTGAGAATCCTCGATTTTTCTCTATTTGAACGGCTTGGATTCTTCTTTGAGCTTTGTGGAGTGGAAGGTTTTGAACTTGAAAGCTCCTCTCTTGGATATAAGGCTCAAGACTTCTCGGATTTTGATTTTGATTTTTGTCTCTCCGTTTCTATCTTTCTCTTTCTATATTTTCAAACGGTTGTTTTTCCCCTTTTTATAGATTTTCCTTTGATTCATTTTTGGGTGGAAATCTAGCCGTTGGAGTGTACCTGGAAGGATTTTCCATTCATAAAAAATAGCCGTTAGATGTCAGAAATCAAAAATATTACCGTTAGAGCTGATCTGGCATTTTTGATTTTTCGTCCAGGTGGGTTGGAGTCGGCTCCAGCTTTTCAGGTGTCGGCTCCGAATCGTTTTTCCATAAATAGTAAAATCTGAGTTCGTCGTGGAGTCGGCTCCGCAAAAGTAAGTGTCGGCTCGCCGTCGTCAGGTGTCGGCTCCCGAAAACTGTAGGTGTCGGCTCCAGGATGCTCAGAAAATCATCGCTCTGTTCCAGCATCGGAGTCGGCTCCAGACACAGTAAGTGTCGACTCCGAAACCTTAGGTGTCGGCTCCGAAACTCTAGGTGTCGGCTCCAGGTTGTATCAAAAATCAGATTAAAATTGAATTGGCCATGGGGTCGGCTCCAGACTTTCTAGGTGTCGACTCCAAGCTCTGAAACTTTGAAATCTCTGATTTGTATTTGATTCAAAATTCATTTCTTAATTCCTTTAAATTGATCAAATAAATTTAAGTCCTGAAACACTTATAAAATCCATTAGTAATCAAATAAATATACTCAATTCCTTTATTAATCATCAAAATCAATGAATGGATCAACAATCTCCCCCTTTTTGATGATTATAAAAACATTGAGTATATGCATAGAATTCTTAAATTAAAGAGAATATCAAGGAAGTGATCTTTACGAGTAAGCTCCCCCTGAATAAGGTAGCTTCTCTTATGAAGTTCAAATTCAAATTATTCTTCCTCTTTGATACTTAAGATTTCTTTGTGCATAGACAATTCAATTTGATTATCAATCATATCAATAACTCAATATCATATTAATCAATTAACATTCTCAACTATAATTCTTTCCATATAATTTTCTCCCTCTTAATGCATATACAATCCTAATTCTCTCCCCTTTTTTGTAATCAACAAAAAGGTAAAGAATATTTTACTGCATCAAAGGATAATTGCATCAAAAAGATAATCAAAAGTCAAATATTACATAAAAACTTTTCATTCATTAACATAAGCTTCACTACATCAACATATTACATAATTCTCTCCCTCTTTACATTTCATTATATTAACTTCATTACATCAAAATGTAAACAACATTTCAACAAGATTGAACATAAACATCAAAAGTTCTTTCTAACTATTCTTGTTAAATGGTCTACTATATTTTTCATTCCATCACATTGAAGTCTAACATAATCTTTTAGTCTCTCATCCACAAATGTGCAAGCTGTTGTGATTTTGTCTTGAAGTTCGGCGTTGCACTTTGAATAAGTTTCACCATCTCCACAAATCTCTTTAAGCTCTTCAAAGATGTTCTTCAAATCACCATTTAAAGATTCTGCGGAGGAGTTGAGAGTTGATTCAATCTTTGCAATCCGATCATCAAGGGAGTAAAGTGATTCTTTTATATTCATAAATTTACTGTCAAACTCATCCTTCTGAGCTGCAAACAAACTTTTTAATTGCTCCATTTGAAGGTCTGAGAATCCAGTCGAAGAAGTGGATGGTTGATCATAAACTTGTGCAGGTGCAGGAGCAGGAACAGGAGCAGAAATGGGACTCCTAGGCTGTGGAGAAGGAACCCTAAATGATGGTCCAGCCTCGCAAGGCTCAGAAACTCTCGGCATAGGGGCTCTTTCATCTAGGTGTCCTTTCCTATCCCATTGACCATTCACCTTGACAAAACCCATCCGATGCAATGTAGCTAAGCTATAGTAATCTGTGTGCCTTAGGTTCTTGGAAAGTTCATTCTCTTGAATTGTAACCCCTTGGCTCTTGAATACCATAGTTAGTACCATTCCATACGGTAGGGATGATCTCCTTTTCCCTCCAGCTTCTGCCATATAAAAAATCATCATTGCTGCCAGATTGATCGGCTGCCCAGTTAGAACACTGTCCATAACCACAATGTCTCGCTCCGAGACATACTCAAACCGACCAGTTTTTGGAAACAAGATCCTACTGCATATATTGTGTAATAATCTCAATTCTAGGGGTAGTTGATTGGCTCTAATTTCTTCAAACTCAGTTACATCCCTTCCTAACATCCTTGAAAGGGCTGCTGACCTATCACTATGCATGTCAGCTGCTAAACCAGTGATCGGGATGCTGAGGAGGTTTCCGAGCTTTTGAAAGGTGAGATGAATCCTTTTCCCTTTAACATTGCTTACTAAACCTCCATCCCCTCTAGCCAAATTGAAATAGAATTCTTTTACTAGGGCTGGATAGGTAGGAACATCAAGAGAACACAGCATATCCCAGCCCATTTCCTTCAATTGTCTCCCGATTGAAAAACCTTCGGATTCAAATAGGTCAAAATCGACTTTTCTACCCATTGTGATGACTCTATCAGCTAGGGTATCTACCTTTGTGGAAGATGTGTTGGGATTGTCAGAATCTGTGGACGAATCGCTGCTTGGAGTCGGCTCACGAACGGGACGACGTGCGGACCGCTTTCCCGTAGTTACCGGCGCTCCAACCACTGATTCTCTCCTTTGGGTGCCATTTGATCTTTGGAAAGGTTCGATTTGGATGGAATTAGAGATGGGGAAGTTTTGGAGAAATTTTGGAAGAGTTTGGTTAGGATTTGAGAAAGTGATGAAGTGACGAGGTGTCGACTCTGCCCTAATAAATCAACATTTGACTCCCAGGTGTCGACTCCCGCAAAGTCGGGTGTCGACTCCAAATCGCTAACACAGTCAGCGCTCGAACTGGAGTCGGCTCCGAATTCAGGTGTCGGCTCCAAGGTCAGGGACCGAGAGCGACACAGTCAGAGGTGTCGACTCCTCATTCTGAGGTGTCGACTCCAGAGACAAATTCAGCAAAAAATATGAGATACAAATGACTGAAACTCGTCAAAATAAATTTTATAAAATTTTGATAAAATTATGGAGTATTAAGGATCAAATAGCTCAAATGACTAGATAATTTGTCCTTAAAATAGTGAAGGGAATATCAAGAAATTGATAGAAATTTTAGATTCTCATTCCTTAATGTATCAAAATCAATCCATAGGGTCACATATCCCTAATTCACCTCTAAGATAACAAAATCTTTCTTCACTCAAAGGTTTTGTAAATATGTCAGCTAATTGTTCCTCTGTATTAACATATTCAAGACAAATTTCATTATTAGCTACATGTTCTCTTATGAAATGATATCTAATTTCAATGTGTTTTGTTCTTGAATGTTGAATTGGATTTTTAGTTAGATTTATTGCACTCGTGTTATCACATCTAATTGGTGTTTTGTCGGGGGTTATGCCATAATCTTCAAGTTGTCTCTTAATCCAAAGGATTTGAGCACAGCAACTTCCAGCTGCAACATATTCTGCTTCAGCAGTAGATAATGCAACCGAATTTTGCTTTTTGCTAAACCAAGAGATTAAGTTACATCCTAAGAATTGACATGCACCACTTGTGCTTTTTCTATCCAATTTACATCCAGCATAGTCAGAATCAGAATATGCAANAGAGATTAAGTTACATCCTAAGAATTGACATGCACCACTTGTGCTTTTTCTATCTAATTTACATCCAGCATAGTCAGAATCAGAATATGCAATTAAATTTAAAGTTGAGTCTCTAGAGTACCATAAACCTACATTTTTAGTTCCACTTAAATATCTTAAAATTCTTTTTACAGCAATTAAGTGAGATTCTTTAGGTTCAGATTGAAATCTAGCACATAAACATACTGCAAACATAATATCTGGTCTACTAGCTGTTAAGTAAAGAAGAGATCCAATCATACCTCTATAATGTTTTTGATCTACTTTCTTACCATCTTCATCTTTGTCCAATTTGCACGAAGGACTCATAGGAGTTCCAAGTGGCTTGATTGACTCCATTCCAAACTTCTTGAGCAGTTCTTTTGTGTATTTGGCTTGATTGATGAAAATTCCTTCTTTGCTTTGTTTGATTTGAAGTCCTAGGAAGAAGTTGAGTTCTCCCATCATACTCATTTCAAACTCACCCTGCATCAACTTAGCAAATTCTTGACATAACAAGTTGTTAGTAGCACCGAATACAATATCATCGACATATATTTGTACTACTAATAAATCTTTATCTTTTCTTTTCAAAAATAATGTTTTATCAACATTTCCTCTTACAAAATCATTTTCAATTAAAAATTTACTTAATCTTTCATACCAAGCTCTAGGTGCCTGTTTCAAACCATATAGTGCTTTGTGTAATTTAAAAACATGATTTGGAAATTCATGATCTTCAAAACCAGGTGGTTGTTCAACAAACACTTCCTCATTTATAAATCCATTTAAAAATGCACTTTTAACATCCATTTGAAATAAATTGATATGCATATGACATGCAAATGCAAGTAATAATCTAATTGCTTCAAGTCTAGCTACAGGTGCAAAAGTTTCATCAAAATCAATTCCTTCTTCTTGATTATATCCTTTTGCAACTAATCTAGCTTTGTTTCTAATTACTATGCCATTTTGTCTAATTTATTTCTAAATACCCATTTTGATCCTATAACAGAATGATCTTTAGGTCTATCTACAAGAGTCCAAACATTATTCCTAGTAAATTGATTTAATTCTTCTTGCATAGCTAACATCCAATTATTATCTTTTTCTGCTTCTTCAATAGTTTTAGGTTCAATTTGAGATACAAATGCAAGATGATTATTGATGTTTCTCATTGATGATCTAGTTCTTACTCCTTGAGATGGATCACCTATAATTAATTCTCTTGGATGACCATAGGCATATCTCCAATCTCTAGGTAGATCTATATCATTATGATTTCCATCAACAACATCAACACTAGGAGAATCATTATCTTTAGCTTCTTGTTCATGATCTGAAGATACATCTATATTCAATTTTTCAATATCTCTTTCTAGAATGTTTGTATCTTCCTCATCATCAATCTTTTCAGAACTTGATGCTAAAGATTCATCAAAATTACATGAATAGATTCTTCTACAATTAAGTTTCTCTTGTTAAATACTCTATAGGCTTTACTAGATGTTGAATATCCTAAGAAAATGCCTTCATCAGATTTTGCATCAAATTTTCCTAGATTATCTTTGCCATTATTATGAATGAAACACTTACAACCAAATGCATGAAAATAACTTATGTTTGGTTTTCTATTATTCCATAGTTCATAAGGTGTTTTCTTAATGATTGGCCTAATTAGAGCTCTATTAAGAATGTAGCATGCCGTGTTTATAGCTTCTGCCCAAAAGTATTTTGGTAGGTTGCTTTCACATAGCATGGTACGGGCCATGTCTTCTAAGGTTCTATTTTTTCTTTCAACTACTCCATTTTGTTGCGGTGTTCTAGGTGCAGAAAAATTATGATGAATGCCATTTTCTATGCAAAAGTTTTCAAATAAATGATTTTCAAATTCAGTGCCATGATCACTTCTTAGAGACACTATGGTGTTGTTTTTCTCATTTGTGACCTTCTTGAAGAATTTCAGAAATAATGGAAAGGTCTCATCCTTATGAGCTAAAAAATACCCAAGTGTATCTAGAATAATCATCTACAATCACAAGACCATATTTCTTTCCTCCTAGACTTGTGGTTCTAGTAGGTCCAAAAAGATCCATGTGAAGTAGTTCAAGTGGCCTAGAAGTGGAAACAATATTTTTAGTTTTGAAAGAATTTCTAGTTTGTTTTCCAAATTGACATGCATCACAAATTTTATTATTTTCAAAATCTAGTTGTGGAAGTCCTTTTACTAAATCCATTCTAATTAATTTTGAAATAAGGTGTGTGCTTGCATGACCTAATCTACGATGCCACAACCAACCAATCTCATTCATATTAGCATTATTAGCAACTAAGCAATGATTACTAGTAGACAAATTGTCTAAATCAATCAGGTATACATTGCCATTTCTATTTCCAATAAAAACAATGCTATTATCAATGGGATTAGAAACTGTGCATATAGAAGATTCAAATGATACTTTAAAACCTTTATCACATAATTGACTAATGCTAATTAAATTATGTTTTAAACCATTAACATATAAGACATTTTCAATATATGTGGAGGGAGTTATTTGAATGTTACCAAACCCCAAGATTTGGCCTTTGCCATTATCACCAAATGTAACTACTCCTCCTCTTTTGCTTTCAAGGGTGATGAATTGATCCTTGTCACCCGTCATGTGCCTTGAGCAGCCGCTATCGAGATACCACTTTCTCTTTGATCTTTTGGCCGCAAGACACTCCTGCAAAAATAATTAAGTCTTATATTTAGGTACCCAAGCCTTCTTGGGTCCTTCATGGTTAGTAGCATAAAAGACTGTTCCTTTGGGAACCCATATCTTCTTTCCTTTATTATTTAACTTCTTGTCAATTTTCTTAAAATTGCATTCAAAAACTTTGTGTCCCTTCTTGTTACAGTAATGACATGTAACATTATCATTGTTTGTTCCTTTCTAAAAAAGTTTTTGACAAATTTTTGCTTTAAGTTAGGTCTATAACCTAAACCAGCCTTATCATATATAGCTCTTTGATTACTTAACAATAAATTAAGTTTTTCAGAACTATAAGTGAATTTATCAACAATATTTTTATATTTATCAACTTCCTTCTTTAGTTTATCATTTTCATTGGAAATTGATTCTTTTTCTTTTAATAGATTTTCATTTTCAGATTTCAGCACTTTAGTTTCATTATTAAGATTTTCTTTTTCTTTAATGAAAGTTAAATTTTTTTTTCAAAAACTTATATTTCTTTTTCAAAACTTTGAAATCACCAACAAGTTCATTAAAAGCATCAAACAATTCATCAAAAGCAAAGTCATCACAAGGAGGAACTTACCTCACTGTCGTCGTTTGCCATAAAGCAAATGTTTGCAACTTCCTTTTGATCTTCCTCTGAAGAAGATTCATCACTATCACTCCAGGTTGCAACATAGGCTTTCTTCTTCTTCTTAAAGTCTTTTTCAGTTGAGGACAATCATATCTATAATGCCCCGGTTTCTTACATTCATAGCAAATCAAGGGCTCTTTCTCTTTGTCCTTGTCCTTATCTTTTTCTTTTTCTCCTTCCATCTTAGCTCCAAATTTCTTTTTGTGGAAGGGTTTCTTTCTCCTCATGAATCTTTTGAATTTTCTTGCTAGAAGAGCTGTATCATCATCATCATCATCATTTTCACTACAGCTCTCCTCACTTTCAGCAGCCTTAAGAGCTATGGTCTTTTTCTTTTTCACATCCTCTTCTATGTGCTGCTTCATGGTCAATTCATGGGTCATTAGGGATCCTAGAAGCTCCTCTAAGGGTAAGGTATTGAGGTCCTTTGCTTCTTGGATTGCTGTCACCTTCGCTTCCCACGTTCTTGGAAGTGACCTGAGAATTTTACGAACAAGTTCAGAGTTAGAATATGTTTTGCCTAAACTTTTCAAACCATTTACAATATCAGTAAATCTAGTGTACATGCATGCTATAGTTTCAGTTTGTTCCATGCTAAATAATTCATATTTGTGCACTAGAATATTGATCTTAGATTCTTTAACTTGATTGGTACCCTCATGGGTAACCTCTAATCTATCCCAAATCTCCTTTGCGGAATTACATGTGGAGATTCTATTAAATTCATTAGCATCTAAAGAGCAATACAAGACATTCATGGCCTTAGCATTGAGCTGTGCCATTTTCCTATCATTATCATTCCAATCCCTTTCGGGTTTAGGAACAATAGTGCCATCAACAATGTGTGTGGGTGTACTAGGTCCATTAGTTATAACACCCCACAATTCATAATCAGAAGCTTGAATGAATATCCTCATTCTTGCTTTCCAATATGAATAGTTGGAACCATTAAATAGGGGAGGTCTATTCGTAGAATGACCTTCGGCAAATGATCCAACATGAGCTGCCATTTGGATCTTTAGCTCTTGATCGTGTGATCAAAATCTAATGAGCACTTGCTCTGATACCAATTGTTGGCCCAGATGACAGCCCAAGAGGGGGGGGTGAATTGGGTTCTTTAAAAATTTATCCCCTTTTGAAAAATTGTTTGCTTAAGATGAATGAAAGTAAATGCAATGCAAATATAAAGCACAATCAATGAGATAGAGATAGAGATAGAGACAATAGAAGCACGGCAAACACAAAGATTTTATAGTGGTTCGGTGTATCCAACACCTACGTCCACTCCCAAGATCCACTTGGGTCCACACTATAATCTCCTCGATTACAGCCAAGTTGTTTTACAAGCTCACAACCCAAACTTGTTGTTTTACCCGGGATCACAACGAACCCAGCCAGTTTTTCGGGCTCACCAGCACACAACCCTAAACTCAAGCTATTCTAGCTTGACCCGAGGTTAACAACCTCCACTAGTTCAATCCCCTTGATTGAACTAGGCACAAACAAGAAGAATATAGTTTTTCAAAGATACACAGCTCCTCAATGAGCAAATATTCAAGAATAAGAAAACAAGTTTAGAAAAGCCTGATTTGAAGTTGTTTGGCTTTGAGCTTTTCTTTTTTTCTTCTTTTCTTCTTTTCCTCTTCTCCCTTTGGAATGATGAATCAAGCCTCAGCTTTAATCCCTCACAGTTGTTGCAGTTGAGAAGATTGGAAATGGAAGAAACGGAGCTTTTTCTTCAATTTGGGAAATCCACTGATTTTTGATTTGAGACGCCTTGGATTCCTCTTTGAGCTTTTTGGAGTGGAAGGATTTGAGTTTGAAGGATTTTCTCTTGGATTTCAGGCTCAGGGTTTTTTGGATTTTTGATTTGAACTATTTCTCTTTTCCGTCTCTTTTTTTCTCTCTTTTTCAAACGGGTGTTTTTTCCCCTTTTTATAGATTTTCTTCAATCCATTTCTGGGATGAAACTAGCCGTTGGAGTGTACCTAGAAACAAAATATATCCATTAGAAATTAGGTAAAATGAAATATTACCGTTAGAGCTGATCTGGCATTTTAAATTTCCGTCCCAGTCAGGTTGGAGTCGGCTCCAACTTTTCAGGTGTCGGCTCCAGATCGTTTTACCAAAAATAGAAATTTTCGAGTTCGTTGAGGAGTCGGCTCCGATAAAGTAAGTGTCAGCTCGCCATCGTCAGGTGTCGGCTCCCGAAAACTGTAGGTGTCGACTCCAGGATGCTCAAAAAATCAACGTTCTATCCCCACATCGGAGTCGGCTCCAGACACTGTAAGTGTCGACTCCGAAACTCTAGGTGTCGCTCCGAAACTCTAGGTGTCGGCTCTGATTGTATCAAAAATCAGATTAAAATTGAATTGGCCATGGGGTCGGCTCCAGACTTTCTAGGTGTCGACTCCAAGCTCTGAAACTTTGAAATCTCTGATTTGTATTTGATTCAAAATTCATTTCTTAATTCCTTTAAATTGATCAAATAAATTTAAGTCCTGAAAACTTATAAAATCCATTAGTAATCAAACAATATACTCAATTCCTTTATTAATCATCAAAATCAATAAATGGATCAACAGTGACAGAAGGATAAAGATGAAGCCATGGCCATAGCTTTATCCAGTCTCTTCCAAACTCGAGCAGATCCCTGGCGATTGTTACACCAAATGAATTGAAGACCAAGAACCCCAAATCAGCAAACCAGCAGAAAAGATGAAGGTCTTGAACTCAAAAATGTATGTAAAACCTACATGCTGCCTACCTCCTTTCTTCTCATTAGCCCTGAAAATGCAATTGAAGTCTCCTGCAACGAGGGATAAAAATCTCTAAACAATCAAAGAAATGATCCTAGACCATAGGACACACCTCTTTTGAAAATCAGTGCTGGCATAAATGCCCAAAAGGAGCCAGAGGTCAAATGTTCCCTTAGAGATGACAAGAGCAACCCGCTGGTTACACCGATGAAAGGAATCCACTCTAATGGAGGTGTTGCACCAAAGAGCAAAAATACCTCCTAATAAACCCATAGATTCCACGATATAAGAAGACCAAGATCTGAAAACCTGTATCTTGAGCCAAGCCAAGCTATCACCTGACAAGCAGGTTTCCAGTGGTACACAGATATCAAAACTATAAAGCTGCATCAACCTCCTAAAAGATAAGAAAAACGAAGGTTTTCGAGCTCCTCTCACATTCCAGATAAGAAGCTTCATTTCATAGTTAGGGGGATGAGCCCCAGCCTAGTCCTCTAACATGTCATCATCAGAAAGGAAGCCATTAAGTGAGGTACCAACCACAGGATTATGTCCATTGCAGTCCAACAGTTGGGTAGCCTCCATTTCTACTTTAGTCTTTTCTAGCAGGAGGGACGAGCCAGTGGCCAGGAGGTCCTGGCTCTGCTCCTGAATGGCATCCTTGAGACGAGAGACGTTCGAGTCATGGCATCGTCCCTCCAAATGAGGTGGCTGGATAGCTGCATCCCCATCCCCAACAAGGGTCACACCCTTACTATGGGTAAACTTGGGGCCCATGCCAGCCTGAGCAACAGGGCCCTGAGGAGTGTTCGGGGATGCTGAAAAGGTGAAGTTGTCATGTATGATGTTTGAGCCTGAAGGGATAGGTTTTCCTTTGCCTTTTGCAGATTTGGAGACAACTCGCTAGGATAGAGGCTCCACAGGTCGGGCCCTCTTTGATGGACCAGGGTTGACATCCTTGTGGGCCTTGGGCTGCCCAACCCATCTATCTGTGCCAAGAAGAGCAAAGGGGTTCACAAAGAGCAAGTCAGGGTTCAGAGAGCCCTGTGAACCCCTGCTCTTTGTTTGAGTTGCAGACTTCCCAGCAACCCACCATCAACCAGCAAGCTACCATCAGACCGACCCACCCCTTGCTTCCCACCTAGCACCTGATACAACCCAGAGGCAGAGGAAGCCGAAAGCTGACCGGGCCGATGGAGGCACCTCCAGGCAATCTTTGCTAGTGCTTGCCATCAATCCACTGGGACGAAGAGTGGAGCAGTCCCAACTTGGGTCGCTGTAGGTTGGTGCTACCTCCTCAGCTTCAGGACCTGGCCGTGGGGGGCCTCCGCTGCTGGAGCATAGCCATCCAGGGACCGTACCTAGATCCAACTGAGGACTCAAATTTTGACAGAGTGAGCAGGGATCGTTGAGGTGCAGAGAGCCATAGTTGGAGCAGATGTCGTCTAGGTGCTCGTAGGAGAACTGCTGCCAGAAAGGGTAATGGCTTCCCCAAACTCTAGCTCTCGGATGGAGAGGTCTGCTTAGGTCAATGCGAATGCACGCACGAGCAAAGCCGCCCCTTCTCTTCTCCTTGGTGGATGAATCGGAGAAGATAAACTAACCAACCGCCGATAAGATTGATTGCAATATATCGTCTGTCTAGAATTTGATCAAAAGGTTAGGCAAGCAGATCCAGAGGAGGGCAAATGCAATGGAGTCAGCCGTCAGAATGAACTCTGATCTCCACTTCTCAGTGGCAATTGGCTGGCCGTTGGCAACCCATGGCCTTCCTAGTACCAAATCCTTAGCATTGAGGTTAGAAAACCAAAAAGTATAGCACCAGTGGGCAAGGAAGATAGCTTCCACATCGCCAAAAACTCTTGCTAGGTGGAACTCTCAGATGATCACTTCCGGTGGAACCCAGTGATTGATACTCCTTGCGAGGACCACCGACTTCTCCCAGCAGCTTGCTTCCTCTTCCAAGGCCTATAAGGGGACCTGGATTACCTTTGGAAAGCAGAGCTCCAGCTCTGCCACCTCCACTGAAGGAGATGGAGCAATCCAAACGAAGCGGCTATCCGCTACTCGTCTCCATGTCATTCTCCTTCCTTAGCACCATCCGCAACAATAGGAGTTGTGGGAATAGCTTCCGCCATCATCCGATGGAGTTCGTACAGAGACAGTAATGAAGCTTGCCGGAGATCAAGGAGAAAGCAGTCGTGGCACGAATCTTAAAGATGGGTTCAAATAGGGAAAGCAGTTCAGGTTTTGCAATCTTTCCAAAGGCACTCTTTGCTTGCTCTAAATTTTTACCAAAGCTTGATATTTTTCTATTTTGTTTTTCTAAAGAACAAAAAAATTGGACCTACTTAAATTACCAATGATCCAACTGGATCAATAAATCTAACACTTTCTGTGGATGAGATCAATGAATCATAAACACATGATCAGCATTCTAGCATCCAAGTAGCCATGTCCGCTTCATTCTGAATGAAAAAAGCAATTCCATCTTTTAACATGTCCGTCCTTTAGCAAACAATGTCCATTCTACGCAGAGTAGGAAACATGGGACGGGCCATTAAGCTATAAGCAGCAAAAGCCTAGTTGCTGGATTACTAACTGATATTTAGCAATTATATTTTAAAGTATTGTGAGACTTTAATTTTTACTTAGTCATAAAAATAAAAAAATATTTTATAATAAAAATAATAAAAAATATTACATAATACCTTCAATTATTTTAACTTACATTAAAAATTATTCTATTATTATAATATTAAAACATAATATTATCATAATATTAAAATATATCATATATAATATTGTAATATAAATAAAAATAAAAACAATGACTATAATATAAAATTATTAAGATTATTTTATTCTTATTTAATAATTATGTTATAATATATTATTAAAATTATGATCATTATTATCTAATAATATAATATAATATTGATATATAATTATAGTAATATTACAATTATAGCACTATAGGTATAATAATATTATATTTGTACACTATATTATAGTATTTATAATATTATTATATTATTTTTTACATACGTAATATATTATAATTATAACAATATTTTCACACAAATATAATAATTGTATTTTTTGTAATATATTATAATATTATTATAATAATGATATAATAAAAATAACTTTTTAATATTTGATAAATAGAATTTTTGGAAAAAGCCCAAATTAAAGTTTTCACAAATAGAGCTTTCGATAACTTTTGGTAGAGCTACAAAGCACATTCAAAAATTTTATCAAACACCATAAAACCACTTAGAAATACCTTTTAAGCTTCTAAAGGTACTTTTGGGCCCTCTTACAGCTTAGCCAAATGGAGTCAAAATGATGTAGTGGATTCTTGTAGTGAACAAATCTCTCTTGAAAGTATGTATGATGATCTTGATGGAATTACTAATATAACATGCATAATTATGGAAGAATTTTGGTGCTAATTTGGATTGGATGTGTTACTCGATTGGAAAAAATTATGGAAAGACCAGGCTAAGGGGCTTCATACATAGTCTTTGTTGTTCAAATTATTGGGGAGAAGATTCAAGAAAACTGAGTTTTTTTAGTTTTTATGATAAAATTACAATTTAATTTTATATATTTATAGTTATTAAATTATTACTAATAAAAAAAGTATAAATAAATTATAGGCTTAAATCCAACAAACATTTGACATGCTTTCGTTAAAATTTATTTTATTCTTGAGAAAATTTAGTTTTTTTTTTTTTTTGGAGAAAAACGGGCGATCACACCAGTCTAGCGTGAGTCAGCCCAGATATATCAGAAAATAAAAGCTGTTTAAGTACAATGGGGCAGGAGTCCCCCTGTTTCCATATCCAAAAACTAGAAAAAAGGGCCGCAACACCCGCAATCCAATCAGCTACCATGTTGGCCTCACGATAGACTTGCCGAATCTGATAGAAGGTGACCCCCTCAAAAGAGAAGAGATATCCATAAGAAGAGGATTAGTCGGAGGGAGATCACTACCTTCCTGTCGAAGCCAACGAATGACCGTAAGAGAGTCCCCCTCAATAAAGAGACTCTGAGCATGAAGGGACCGAACCGCAAAAGAAATCTCGGCCCACGCCGCATACAGCTCGGCCATAGGAACAGAGGAATCAAGGAGACCAAAACCTCCTGCCACCAACATACCACCATCAGCACCTCTAATAATAAAAGCAGAACCAGCGAGTCTTCCCGAACACTTCCATCAAAGTTGATTTTGATATACCCTGGAGGGAGGGGCTCCCAAGAAATAAAAACCATCTGCCGGTTCGCTACCGAAGTAGCAGGGGAACCCCAGTGTCCAGATATATCAAAATCATGAGCAGCACGAGAGAAGGCAGAGTAGAAGGATATAGCTATCCGAGCAGTCCGCTGAGGGGGAACGAAGTCATCAGTGAAGACCATCTGATTGCGAGATAACCAAATCTGGTAAGCTGTAGTAGTCCAGACTGTACCCCGCTGCTGGTTATTCCTTCTGATATCACTGAGGAAGAGGACCGCGGCGAACTGGAAACATCCTCACAGATCTGATAACCCACAATCCTCCAAATATGTCTAGCTCTAAAACACTGAAAGATGGCATGATCAATAGTTTCATCCGCCTGACCACACAATGGGCATATAGGCTGAATAGCCACACCTCTACCAGAAAGCAAGAAACAGGTAGGGAGACAATTCCACTCAAGCTTCCAGAGAAAGAGCTGCAGCCGAGGGTGGATTGGGAGCTTCCAGATCCAAGCGGTTACTCGCGATCCAAGAGACTGAGGCCTAAAGATAGGCAAAAGATCCCTGGACGGAGCCCTCGCAAAACAAGATCTCCTCCATAATATGGTATCCTCAATCCTACTATCAACTAGAGGGATAGATAAAATCCGGCGGGCAAGTTCCACACCAAAAAACTGCATCACCGTAGTAATGCACCAAGAGCAAAGGTCCTGAGAAATCAGATCAGAGACTCTCATATGACTGGTGACCTCTGAACTGATGAAAGTAGGCCACTTCTCAAAAGGAAGATCAGAAAGCCATAAGTCATGAACAACATTCACCCCAGTTCCATTACCAATCATCCATGAGATATTATTCCTGATAGCTGGCAGACGCCCACTCACCTCCTTCCAGAAGAAAGAGTAGGTCCTTGGAAAAGAAGAAGGCATATCCTGAGGCCACTCACCATATCTCGCTCTCATCACAGAACTCCAAAAACAATGCGGGTCGAGGAGAAAACGGGAGGCATGTCTAGCCAACAAAACCTCCTTCCTGACCACTAAAGACTGAATGCCCAGGCCTCCCTCAGAGATAGGCTTACAGATAGTGTCCCAGGCCAATAGATGCATACCTCGACTATCTTGCCTCGAATCCCAAAGAAAGTCTCTAATACACCTCTCAATCCTTCTTAAGCATGAAATCGGGATAACAGCATTTGCTAAAAGATGGAGGGGGAGAGACGTAAGAACCGATCGAATGAGTGTAATCCGAGCCATCATCGATAACCCAGTAGCCTGCCACCCATCAATACGGTCCCGAACCCGACGCTCAATCACACTGAAATCCGAGCAACGAGGCCGCCTACCAGTGATAGGAACTCCCAGATACATAAGGCGATCAGCCTGGGTATAAATGCCAAAAGTCTGAAGAATAGCCTCTTTCTTTGATCTGGAGATCTTGGGGCTAAGACAAACCATAGATTTTTGAAGGTTAACCTTTTGCCCAGATGCTCTGCAATACTCCTGGAGAATAGTAGCATAAGAACTGGCATTCCGGGCAGTAGCCTTCCCCAGAAAGATGCAATCATCGGCGAAAAGGAGATGGGAGACCGCAGGCCCGTCCAGTCCCGCAAAAAAGGGGGTAATACGATTATCGAGCTGCGCCTGGCGGAGCGCACGCGATAAATCATCAACAGCCATAATAAACAATAAAGGAGAGAGCGGACATCCTTGCCGTAACCCCACAGTGGAATAGAAAAAGTCCATCGGACAGCCATTTATAATAAGAGAGAAAGTAGGTCTATAAATGCAAGCCATAATCCAGTCTATGAACTGCCCATCGAACCCAAACTCCACAAGGGTCCTATTCAGAAAATCCCAACTTAGTCTATCATAAGCTCGCTCCATATCGAGCTTAACAGCCATAAGACTGTGCGGAGCAGTCGCTCGGTGAAGATCAGACATAAACTCCTGAGCAATAAGAACATTATCCGAAATACTTCGACCTCGAATAAACGCACCCTGCTCCACAGAGATAATACGAGGAATAACTGTCCGCATCCGATTTGCCAAAAGACGGGAACAGACTTTATATAAGGTGGAACATAGACTAATGGGCCTATAGTGAAGAGGCAAGGAGGCATCGGGACGCTTTGGCACTAAGGTAACAAAGGTCCTCTTCCACTCATCTGGAATAACTCTAGAATGGAAAACATTTAGAATGGCTTGCTGAACATCCTGACCAACAATGCTCCAGTATGTCCGAAAGAACAGGGGCGGAAAACCATCTGGCCCAGGAGCCTTTTCCTGCCCCAGATCCCAAAGAACCCTACGGATCTCATCCCCAGTGATCGGTCTAGTAAGAAGGATATTCTCCGAATCAGAGACCTTCTCAGAAAGCATGACCGGGTGAACAGGAGACCCATCTCCAGTATGATCAGTCCATCGGGACTGAAAGAAGTGAAAAAAATGATCTCTAATAGCAGCATAATCCTCCAGAGATTGGCCTTCATCATCCACAATCCGCCGAATCCTATTGGCAGCACGTCTCCTTAGCGTACTCTGGTGAAAAAATCTAGTGTTACTATCACCAGCCCGTAACCACTGAATCCGAGATCTCTGTCTCCAATGAATCTCCTGTTGCAGCAGAAGAGAGTGGTGACTAGTGAGCAAACCCCGGAGGGTCATAAGATCAGAACTAGAAAGACTACCATCTGAATCTTCCCTATTCTGGATGGAAGTAATCTCCTCCTCAATCAGCTCCACTTTCCTAACGAGGTCCCCAACCTCCATTTTGTTCCATTTGGATAGCCGGCGCTTCACTAACTCAAGCCTCCTGGAAAGTCTGTACTCAGCCCTACCTCTAACAGGTAGGCGCCAAACCTCGGAGATAATATTCCGGCCGAGGAGTAAGAAGTCCAAATCTGCTCAAAACGAAACTGCTTCCGATGATGAATCACCGACTCTGTAGAAATTAAAATGGGGCAGTGATCAGAAGCAATCCGAGACAGATGACTAACAGTGGAAGAAGGGAACATGTGAAGCCAATGCGCCGTGGCCATCACTCTATCCAATCTCTCCCACACACGAGCTGTACCCTGGCGATTATTACACCAAGTGAACTGAGAATCCGAAAATCCCAGATCAAAAAGCCCAGCAGAGGAGATGAAAGATCTAAACTCAGCAGACTCAACAGAATCAACAAAAGGCCTGCCTCCTCTCTTTTCACTTGCCTGGAGGATACAGTTAAAGTCACCGGCAATAAGAGTCGGAAAACCCTTACCAATATAAGAGAGGCTCTCAGACCAGAGATCACGTCTTTCACGGAAATCAGTGCTAGCATAAGCCCCCAGAAGCACCCATGGAGCAGAAGACCCTTCAGAGATGACAAGAGCGATCTGCTGCTTACAACCATGAAAGGCATCAATTCGAATGGAGGAGTGACGCCAAAGAGCCACAATGCCACCAGATAGACCCACTGACTCCACAGCATATGAAGACCACATTCTGGCTATCTGTCTCCGGAACCGCATTAAGCTGTCACCCGACAATCGGGTTTCCACCAGAATACAGATATCAAAACTATGAAGCTGCATCAGTCTCCCAAAAGATGCGCGAAAAGAAGGTTTCCGCGCTCCTCTGACATTCCATATCAGAATCTTCATGATGAAGTTTGAGAGGGGGTGACCCCCGACCCATCCTCACCCATCACAGTGTCTAAAATACATACATCTGACAATGTTCTTTTCTCCTGGAGAGAAAACTCCATCCCAGCTACAGACTCCTCCACCACTGTCGATGAAGGACTAATCTGCATCCCCTGACCCTGAACTGTAATGACTTCCTTTAGAGAAGAGACCATTCCTTCATGATTACATCTTTCAGACTGATCCACCTTCTCAGTTGCTGTCACGCTCTGTGGAGTCTCTCCACCCTTACTAACCATAGCAATAGACTCCCTCTGAAACAGAGGAGGCTGGACAAGAAAAAGATACTTGTGCTTTATTTGACCCAACAACGACCTTTTTGCCTTTTTTTTGCTCTTTAGTAACTTTTTTTCCCTTTGTTGTAATATTACTATGATATTCATATTGCAAGGGCCTAGCCCTCTTGGATGGACCCGGGCGGGCATCCTTAGGAACAGGGGGCCGCCGCCCATCTATCCGAACCCAACACAGCAAAAGGGTTCTCCTGAATCAAACCAGAAGACCTAAGTTTCAGACAATCAGGAGAAAAGCCCCTCTGTGCTACAGTGTCGAGACTGAGAATAACATTCAGTCGAGCGTGCCGTATCGGCACGCTGAACCTCCTTGCCACCCCCTTCCTCCAGCTCACCTGAACCATTCGACGAAGAGGACGGAGGGGAGACCCGGGACACAGCAGCAGCAGGGTGCAGCGACGATCTCCGGCGAGCAATCTTAGAAGGCGCGACCCATCCGTCCACCGATACAGGGACCCTGGCATCCGACTGAACCCCCTGGCCCTTCCTCCGAAGATCCTCACCGGGGAAGGAGACGAACGGCGTTGCCTCACAGCTGACATCCACGGACCAAAGAGCAGACTCCCCGCCGTAGTGTCCTTCTCCGCCAGAGCTACACATTCCCCATTCAGATGGAGAGATCCGCACCTGGGACACAACCCCTCAAGGTGCTCATACTGGAAAGGTTGCCAGAAAGGAGATCGAGAGCCTCTTACTCGAACTCCAGGACGAAGGGCCCGGCTCAAATCGACTCGAACACAGGCCCTGGCAAAAGCTCCCCTGTTCCTCTGTTTCGTCTGAGAATCCAAACTAACAAGAGTACCAGCCGGAGCCAAGATGGACGACATGATCTCCTCAGACCAAAACTCCAGTGGAAGACTCGGAAGATGAATCCACAGTAGAGCCTTAGCCACAGCTTCCGATGAGGGGAAGAATTCAGGTGACCACGGCTCCGTGGCTAAGGGCTGACCATTAACGACCCAAGGCCTCTCCAAAGCCATTTTCTTTTCATTTGCATCAGAGAATTTGAATATAGAACACCTGAATGCCAAGCTAACAGCCTCAATTTCCCCCGGAATGCCTGCTCGCCGGAACTCACGGATCACCGCTTCCGGGGGGATCCAACGCTGAAAACTCCGAGCAACGATAGCAGAATGATTCCATTCAGCAGTCCCCGCCTCCAACGCCTCGTTGGGAACTTGGACAACTTCAGGAAAAAGCTTCTCCAGCTCCGCCACCTCCGTCGGAGAGGGAGACGAAGATACCCACACGAAAGCCGACGGCTGAGCCCTACTCCACGCCTTCCGACCTTCCGATCCAGCATCCGGCTTCGGAGGAACCGAGGAACCAGAGCCAACCATCTTCCCACCGGAACAGATGACCGGGAGAATCGCCGTTCACCGGAGATCGTTGCAAGGGAACGCCGGCAGCACTAATCTCAAAGCCTTCCTGAGGATCCGGGTGCCGAAACCCTAAAATGAAAATTTAGTTTAGTTGGATACGATGGTTGGCCGATGTGATGGTTGACCACGACATCCANGTTCACCGGAGATCGTTGCAAGGAAACGCCGACAGCTCTAATCTTAAAGCAGCTAAGAACTTCACGAAGGATGATTTAAAAATCGGGCGCGTCAAAAACCATGTAGAAGCTCCCACAGGAAGATAGAGATGCCACAGCTATAGCTCCCAATACGCCACAGCTATTAGCTTCCAAGCACCGCAGCTACACGGAAGAAGACTCGGAAATCGCCTCGGAAATAAAGCCCCTTGAAGAAGGGACAAAAGATGAGCTGAAACGCCCTCTCGAAATTATTACCTCTTTAAAAAAAAAAAAAAAATTATTCCTTATGTGATGGCTCTCAAAGAAAAAGAATGACTTTGTGCATCATGGGCGGTGTAAAATGCAAACATCATATACAGTAATTGATATACACTCACATACAGCAATAACATTTTTATTCTTTTCATACCATACGCATGGCCATATGCGCAATTTTGCACCGCACGCACAAGACATTATTCAAAAAAATCTTAGCCCAGAATACTATATCCCTTTGGCCGCTTCATTTATCTTTTACAATCAAATAAGAAGTCTTATCAATTATTTAATAAGAATTCTTATTGCTTCAGAATTATTCAATAATCGATAAATGCGAAATCAATTGATCAACGGTATGAAGAGGGTACTAAGTTCTAATTTAATATAAATTGAATCAGTTTAAACCAATTCATACAGATGTGAGCCGTTCGATACTGATTGTATCATCCAAATCTAATACCAAAGATTAAAAAGGAAACAAAAGGGGCACCTCACCATCGTCTTAGATCGGTACCATAGATAACCAATGTTTGCAGGCCTTGCTTGTGCTCTTGGTTGATAGTTTGATGAAACTATCCTTGCCTCTAAAATCATAATCAAGCCATATACTTATCTGACCATAATTAATTCCTCTAAACTTCAATTATGAAGTTCTTGGATGACATGACAAGCGGTGAGTTCTTTGTTATTGGACGCTGCAGCAGCTGCTGATGCCGGCAATCGCAACAATGAGCATGGTTGGATCACTGATCCGGTCATTAACTTTGGATAGTTTCTTGGCCCAATATGAGAGTTTCCGAGTATCACTGTTAGAAATCAGTCTTTCATTAAGGGACATCATCAAGATATATGTATTTTAGAAAATTACCAAGGGATTTTCAAGGAATTTTAAATTACATTCAAAATGTAGTTTTAGTAAGAAATTTCTAAGGGCATGTTTGGTGGCCGATTTGGATTGAATTTTTTGTTTCTAAAACTAAGAAATCCAACCCATATCATGGGAAACACGTTTGGTCGAACCGTTTTTAAAAGTGCTTTTTTGAAATGATCCTAAAAATCTGAATGAATATGAAAAAATGTCGCATTTTTCATAGCGACGTTTTCTTCGAATTTATCTCGAACATTTTTCAGATTTTATCCTTTTTTCTCAAAATTCCCAAAATTCACTAATTTGCCTTCTTCCTTCTCCCAGTGACCTTTCTCCACGCGATTCGCTGCTGCCTTTCTCCACGTGTTTTAAAAATAATTTTAAAATACTAACCAAACATATTCTCGAATACTAAAGATCAACCGAATATAACTCAGATTTTTGGATATAATCCATGTTTTCAAAAATAATTTTCTGGATCACAAACCAAACAGGGCCTAAAGGATTTGCTAAGGATATATTTTCCTTGATAAATTCCATAAAAATACCTTGATAATCTACAAAGGATCAGTGAGTAATTATTTAAATAATTTTTAGTAAGAAATTTGTAATAAAAGTTTGGTCCTTTAGAGATTTACTAAGGGATAAATCGTGCTAGTAAGATGTTTTTAAAAATAAAAAAATGATATCAGAAAAGGATTTTTTTCTTTGAAAACCTTTAGTGATTTTAAAATCTTGTACCTAACATATGTCATTCTCTCACTAGTATAAAAATAAAAGTCAAGTAAAATTAATATTATGTACTTATTTTTAACACCATTAATTAAACAAAAAAAATTCTTCATTCCTTTCTCTCTCTCTAACTCGTTCAAATCTTATCAAAATCCTAGACTTACACCCTTTATTGCTAATGATTAGATTGGCACAGTGATAAGAGGCTAGTTTTTAAATCCATGGGTTCAAACCATCACTTCCATCAATATTATATATTCTAAGGGATAATTTTTAAAAAAAAAATCTCAATGAAACTTTTCATCAAGAAATTTTTGATTTTCAACGACAAATTTTGCCTCTCACTAAAAGATTAATCTCTGGTTTGAAGTCGAGTGATCCAATAGCGGCTATTCCTCTATACAACACTGATCGGCCTAATCTTGACCTGGTGAGAAGGATCACCATGGAGCAATCATTGGATATACCACAGTGAAGTACAAAACAAACGACGGAGCCAAATAGGGGGTATGCCATACTTTCTCCAAGAATCGGGTCCCAATCTTTACCCATCTTATGATGATGGGAGCCAAAAGTTCCACCAGCGAACAGCTAGCTGGAGGACAGCAGATGGCCCAGGGCACGTGGATATGGTGACTGATGTCCTGGACGTTTCCAACAAATAACTTCAAGAGTTTGGTTGGATTGCTTAACCGGTGGCTCTCCATGAGGTTGTATGAAGGTGATCTCCCACCGAAAAGACAGACAGACCACCGAGCCATCCCTACTGAGGTGGCGCCGTTGGCTTTTTTTTCCAACGGCCACACTCAATCAGTCACGTGGTACTTATTACTCAGCGTTAATCCCGGTGGACACGTCTTGAGAGGGAACTCTATCTCGGGCGTAGGAAACTACAACGTTCTCGGGGCACGTTGCAGGCTTCTATTGATTGAAAAATGCTTGGCCTCATCAAGTAGTCACCGAGATTGGTGGGTTTCATAACTTCAGCGGAAAACGGTTTTTCATTTATTGGGTTATTGGTGGTGTTATTTATTTGGCCCTTTCCCTTTAGGAAGCCATAGTGTCGTGCTCGTATAATTAAAGAAGGCGAAAGAGGATGGTTGATCCAACGCCCTAAGAAGCAGAATCTAAATACTTAAGCTCACTTGAGCACTAAACTTTCATACTGAAGTTTAACTTCACATTCTTGGAGAAAAGCTGGTCATCAGCTAAAGTTTCTTTTATTTTTATTTTTTTTTTTGCATTTTATATATTGTTTATTTTGGTGTGATTTATTTTGCTTCATTTCTTGCAAGGTAAAGGAATGACTTGCCCAAGCGCAATGGAACCAACCAAGCTTATGTCCTTTTAACAACACCACCAAGTTTCAAACTCAGGCCCCACTCACCGTGTTATTTCTGTCACACGGACTATGAATAACTGACAGCTGCATCCATCCGTCCGTCCTCTACCAAACGGTCACAAAAAAGACTTGCTGACTCTTAACATGCAATATATATATATATATACACACACAAAGGACGTAATGATTCGTCCGCATGTAAAAAGTTTGCTCGTAGATTTCACACCGCAGACAGGCCCACATGCGAGCTCTGCCCACATGCGAGCAAATCAACGCACCCGATGCAAATCATTCTGCATTAAAGTGTAAACCTCCACTGCATATAAATCATCCACTGGATACCACGATAGTGTAAACCTCCGACTGCATGAACTCGAACAAATATCACCAGTTTACCATGCAAGATAAACACATGCGAAAACACACCTTCAACTGGCACTGCTAGTATTGACCAAGTGATGTTGCCCGATAATTTAACAAAAAGCCTTTTGAGAAGTACTTGGATTTTGAAAAAATAAGGTAAAAAAAAGAAAAGAAAAGAAAAGAAAAAAGGGATGAACATTTGGCCTGTTTTGTCTCTCATCCTCGTACGTAGCCTCATGATCTGATCGCATCACAAGAAATAAAAAAAAAAAAAAAACAACACCGTTCAAAACACAACACATAGAGACATACTGGTTTAACTAGGCTTTCTCATGTTACGACCAGCTCGGATCACTTCATCCACCAGCAGCAACTGGGACGCAATGACAGGCCTGCAAAATAAATGATTTTTCAGAAACAAATCATGGTGAAAAAAAGCCCTAAAAGGTGCCGCATATAATTTGCGTAATAATTCATGAAGCATCAGGTGTTGTAAGTACCCCGAATTTATGATTTGGCGTTTCACCGAGTAGTTGTCAAAGATACCCTCCATCTGGGGATCAATTGGCTCTCCAGTGTGATGGTTCAAACCAACAATGTTACCTCGGTAATGCTCACCCTTCAAACCATCAATGAAGTAAAACGGTCCAATTAGTTCATTATTAAATCTTTCTGTTTTCCACGAACAGATGTGTAGAGAGAGAGAGAGAGAGATTTTACTGTGAGAGCAATGATAACATCTTGCGTGTCCAGGCCAGAATTTTCTGCTAGTGTCTTGGGCACAACTAGAAGTGCGTCAGCAAATGCTTCCACGCCAAGCTGTGCACGCTGTTGAGAACACCACTTCCATTAAGGCTACAGTTCCAAGAAGGTTGTTAAGCGCGTTTATACGTTTAGACTTACCCCTTGAACCGTTTTCTTTACATTGTTGACCAGATGCTGCCTGGCTGCAACCTCAAAAGCACCCGCACCCTGCAAGCAAAAGCAATCATAGAATGTCATAACATTTCCTACAAACTAGAACTCACGATATCATGAACACTTGATTTCTTTGTTGAGTGAAGGAAAAGTCAGAATGGTTAATTATTGCGTTCGGACAGCCAGAATTTTTTTTTTTTTTTTACGGTAGAAGACTTCACTAAAGGGGTGGGCGTGTTTAAGGACAATGATTGGAGGCAAGTTTTGCCGATGGGTTTGATTAGCACTTGCTTTTGACGAAGCAACTAGATTATCAACCTCTGCTCTTTTATGAATTAACCTAATCCTGTCACCAAAGACAAAATAAGTATTTTGCTGAGGCATAAGGTGTGGAATAAGCCTTAGGCCTGCTAAATACCCTTTGGAAACTAGTCAAACTTGTCTACAAGAGGCATAACAATGAACCATTCCATGGGAGAGCTGTTAAAAGCTATTCCTTGACATAAAGGCATTATCTATATGCCTAACCTTTATATTTTTGTGGACCAACGGAAAACTCATCCAAAAGTTATTATCAAAATTTGTTGTCAAACAAAAATCGGAATAGCTTCTAGAGTGGTGGCGTAACTATTTCTAAAGGCACAACATTTGCTATTCCTTTGTTTATACCCGAACCCAATGCAGCCAAAACAGGTGAACTAGTACCAGATGTTTCACATTACAGAGCTTGCGTGACTGCACTCGCCACTATAATGAGCCAAAATTATTAATTAGATAAGCCAGTCAAAGAGTGGATTTTCTTATTCAAGAACCAAGTTCATAAGTTTTTAAGAATGAAGAAGATAATTTATTTTTTTATAAAAATCTCTTCATATAGAAGCCAGTGCCAAATGGTACTTGAAAAGTGTCTACCATGAACATATGAGTCAGAAATAGGTACAGTTTGACAAAGCAACTAAGTGACCATCATAGGAACCCTTGAGACACAATTCTTACAGCTATGGAAATTTTAGCATATTGCAACAGACTTGCAAGAACACCAATATCAGAACGACTGAAGATTCACTATTACAATCAGAATTTGTTTTCCTGGGTTTAACCATTGTAGCAGGAAACTCATCCATGTATCAGCTTTCTAAGTGTTTTCTTACTATTTTTTATATAAGAAACCCACTTCCCCATACATGCAACCAACGCCCTTCCAGTAATGAAGGCTTTAACACGAAAAATACACATATTTAGTTTAAAAACAAGTAACGATATCCAAAATATTTTTTTCAAACAAAATATACTTTGGCACTATTTAAGTGTCCAACTGAAAGGAACTGTTTGATTGTCCAAATTTCATTAGAATAGAAAATTGCAAAATAGGATATGCATAACATGTTTTATAAAATATCAGAGAGCACACTAAAAACATAAATCACATGTAATTTTTTGAAAATCATTGTGATCGAATTGAATGATTACAATGATGATGGATGTTCAAAATCTCACCAGGACAACAGCTTCATCTTCAATCGTATTTTTGACAGATCTGAGACCATCACGAACAGCATCCTTAATCTGAGCTATGGTATGATCATTAGGCCCTGCAGGTGAACACCATGAAGTGATGGTAATGATGGTGAAGTACTTGGTCTAAAATATGGGCTAGCCATCTCCATAGACAATGTTGATGCAGAATGTGAGGAAAATCAAAATACGTTGAAAGATAACAACCTTTAATCAAGATAGTACAAGAGTGAGGATTTTTCACATTCTCCACGAATGTGTACTTCTCTTCACCAAGGATATGTTCATAAACAAGCCCAGCCCAGCCAAGACAATCCTCTGTCAGGCCATCAACAGAATTAACAGCCTCCCCACCACAAGCTAACACCAACCTTTCCATATTCCTCCTCTTTGCCCTTCGAAGGGCAATTATCTACAGATGCAAAGTAAAAGAAACGCATATGAAGCAAGGTTAAAATCTCCTCACTGACAATAAACTCAGATATATGAAACAATAACTGTTTTAGAAATAAATTTTCGTACAGTAATGCTCCAAAGAACTAATAAAACATTCACTGCAACTTAAAAGACCAAGGGCAGCCAAAAGGACAGACAATTCATGACCAGAAATACAGGGTTAGCAAATAGGGAAACGAGAACTATGGTGAGTATACCTAAGGGTCTCAGTTTCATGTAGAAAACATGAAAATGTAAAGAGATACAGGTGGCACCTGTCAATCTTCAGGAGCTAATTATGCTCTCTAATGAGGACATGGCACAGAATTTGTGGACGTTATTGAATATCTATGCTACATTAAAAAAAAGACAGTTTTGAAATCAAAAAATATTCCTTCTTGTTTCCATCTGTTACATTTTATACTGGGAATACCCCTCCTATCTATATAAAAAAATTACACAACTTTCTTGCTCATGTTAACTAGCACGTGCACTCTTTCCTTCTTTTCCAACTGAATTAGACCCTTTCATAAAAGTCTCAAGCAGATTGGACTCTATCTCTTTCTCTAATGTGACTTCCATATAAATTGGACTCTTTAAATTGACCACCAAATGGATGAAAAACTATCACTTACTCTTCCCTCTTCAATTTGCATCGCACATGCCCGGTTGGTAGTATAACATACTACTTAATCCATAAAAGCAAATTCACTAGAAAAAACCTTTCTATGTTCACTAGAAAAAACCTTTCTATGTTTATCTCATGAACAAACATTGATAACTGATTCATAACTCATTCACAGAATTTACAAATTTGGCAACGCTATCAATTTGCATCTCAAGATTTGCCAACAACAAACAAAATCAGTTTCAAATTTCAAAGTTCAGACTAATTATAAATCAGTATATTTGCTGATTAATCAGTATTGTCAAAGGCGCACCTTAACACCAAGGATTATGCACTTCTTGTACCCTAAGGTGCGCTTAAGACACCAAAGGTTAAGCGTTTCTTATATCCTTAAGTGAAACACCTTCATCTAAGTGCATATGAGGCAAAAAGATAAATGCTTTTGATCTGATTGAGGCCCACAAAAAAAGTATACCTTTCTTAATAAGCTATATGTATAAAAAAAAATTAAGTCTATCATATTTATTAGACTGCATTGACTTTATGATGCACCATCAAATACATAATTATCTCCCTTATTCTATAAAAAAAGTTAAAGAATTAGAAGATAAAGATATGAAACACCAAAAATTATGTTATCATATGAAAAAAAAAAAAAGGGATGAAATACATCAAGGTGCTATAAACTTCAGCTAAGAAAGAAAGGGTTTTCCATTAGGTTAATAGGCTAAATATAAACTTTTTTTTTTCTTGTGGGTTATAAATCTTGCTTATATGAATTATTCTACCATTTATTTTAGAAATGTATGCCTCACTTCACTCAGGCACCACCTACGCTTTGCGCCTTACGCCCACACGACAAGAGCTCTTTGCACTCAAATGTGCCCGGCACTTTTAACAACATTGTGATTAATATTTCCATTCATAATTTTTTTAGTCTACACACAAGGCAACACAGACATGAAATCATGTCTGTTTCATGTTTTGGCTTGTCAGCCAACTACTTTTTTTTCGATGACCAGCTATTAGGCATGCACAACTCCGCCAAAGCCGATCCCAAGCCCGAGTAAAGGAGGGTTGCATTAGGTAGCTGACAGCCAGCGTAAAACTTGTCAAATCCATTAAAACATGAATCTACTAAATCAAACTGTGCGAAGAGCTAAGACGTCCCCGTTAAGAGATACGTTGCATCTGCCTCCGGATGTTTCGAAAAATGGGCAGGGGTGCCGCATCAACGCCCGGATGAGGTGATAAGTGAGCAAGGGTTCCTACACTACGGACGAGTGTGGATAAAGAAGTTAGTCCATGATAGTCAGCTTAGAATAGCAACTTGGAACATAGAAACACTAACGATAAAGCTATAGAGATAGTGGACACTATGATTAGGAGAAAAGTAAATATAATATGCTTACAAGAGACTAAATGAGTAGATGAAAGATCTAGAGAAATAGAGAATACAAGATATAAATTATATTATACTGAAAAATATAAAAATAAAAATGGAGTTGGAATAATTGTAGACAAGAATTTTAAGAAATATATTAAGGTAACTAGAAAAGATCGGATTATATCACTAAAACTTATAATTGAGAATAATATAATTAACATAATTAGTGCATATGCACCACAAGTAGATTAGACCAACAAACTAAGAAAAAATTTTGGAAAGACAGATAAAGTAATGCAAGAAATATCATAAGAAGAAAACATATATTTGAGAGAAGATTTTAATGGACATGTAGGTAAACAGAGGGATGGATATGAAGCGGTACATGGAGGATATGAATTTAAAGATAAGAATGAAGCCAGCGTGAGTTTATTAGATTTTGCAGTAGCGTATGATCTAACAATAGCAAACACTTGTTTCAAAAAAAGATATGGATATTTAATAACATTTAAAAGTGAATCTAATAAAAGTCAAAAAGAATTTTTCTTAACTAAGAAGATAGATAAAATATTATATAAAAACTGTAAAGTTATTTTAGAAGAAGTTTAATTTCACAACATAAGATAATGATAGCAAACATATGGATAAAAATGAAATCAAGAGTAAAACGTAAAATATTAATCCAAAAATTAAATGGTGAAATTTGAAAGGAGAAAAACTAGAATTATTTAAAGAAAAGTTAGCAGGAGAATCATGAGAGGGCTTTTCTTCAGTTGCCCTCGCCTGGATCTTGCTTTAAGATTAGCGCTTCGGTCTCTTCCCGGCTGATCTCCGGCGTTTCTCTTCGTTCCAGCTGTCAGTGAGTTTTGGTCAGGGGCTCCCCTGTTTCCTCTTTCGTCCCATGGCTTCGGACGGAGTATCCGATGGCCGGACTTCAGGGTACCGGACGACGAATGCTACCTTCCAATGGGTGTCTTCTTCTCCGTCGCAGGCAGAGGTGGCGGTGCTGGAGGACTTCTTCCCCGACGTAATCCAACTGCCGATGGAGAAGCTGGCAGCTGAGTCCTTGGTTTGGAAGCTGAGGGCCGTCTTGATGAGAACTTTCCACCGTTGGGTCCCAGTTGAAGCTTTCATCCGGGAGTTCCGGCGAGGTGGCATCTCCGGTGAAATTTTCCTCATTAGTCTGGCATATCGGAGCTATATCTTCCGGTTTGCGGATTCTGAAGCCCGGGAGTTAGTGTTGCAGAGACCTTGGGTCATCAATGGTAAGCCAGCAGCAGCGGAAGCTTGGAAACCGGACTTCGTCCCTGCGGCGGATGCCATTTCCACTGCACTGCTGTGGATCAGGTTACCCAACCTTCCATTGAGTATTGGAGGGAGGATTTTCTCAAAGAAATCATCTCACCGGCAGGTCAGTTTATCTCTGCTGACTCGGCCACAGTGGCGATGAACAGGGGAGGTTATGCCCGGGTTTGTGCCAGAGTTGAGCTGAGTTCTCCTCTCCGGCCAGGCTCTCAGGTGAGGGGGGCGAATGGCCCATTCTGGCAATCTTTCGTCTATGAGCAGCTCGAAGGAATTTGTCTGTCATGCGGCTCGCTTCACCTCTCTGGCAAATGTTTCTCTCCGGCCAGGCATGTGTCTGATTCGTCGTCGGAGACTCTACTCTTCGGTGCGTGGATGTCGGCGGTCCGACAACGGAAAGTGATGAAGGGGTCTCAGTCGGAGGGTAACAGGAAGGTGCAGCCGGATGCAAGCCCAGGTAACTCTGCTCCTCTTCCATCCTCCGCTGCTGAAGCCTCTGCCCTGGGGACGAAGGATGATGGCTGATCTGCTCAATTGAAGTCGTTTCGCCGAAGGAGAGCCAGAGGATCTAAGGAGGATTCTTCCAAGGCGGAGAGCTCTGGCCTTTCTTCTGGGACGAAGGCTAGGGAAGCTTCATTGCCTGTGTTTGGGTTGAAGGCCTATGAGCGTGCCGGTTTCAGTGAAGGTGTGCCGGTTTCAGCTAAGTTTCAGAAGCAGGTTGATACTCTCCCCCAATCAGTGCAGACTAAAAATCCCTTTGCTCCATTGGATGTGGTTGTGGGTGAAGTTAATCAAATGGGGAGTAGGGATGTTTGCCCTGGCCCCTAAAGCGGGCCCGTCCTGCGGAGTATCAGGCCCCCGGATAAAATCTAAATTTGATAAAAAGAAAGATAAAGGTGGAGTTTCTGTCTCCAAAGATAAACAAGTTAAAGTTCTTGAGGTCCAGCATTCCAAGGATGTCCAGGGATCCTCAGAGACTATCAGCCTACGGGCTCGGGGGGGAAGGCCTAGTCCATAACGGCTACTGATTCTTCTTGTGACCCCTTGTCGCCGGTTATTCAGGGTCAAGGACCAGGATTGAGGTCCTCTATTATCTCTCCTCGGACTTTTGAGATCCAGATGAAATGATTTGCTCATCTCTGAGTCCTGTGGAAGACATTCGATCCTTTGAATGTCTCCCTGACAGCGTTATGGCAGAAGTGCAGGGGGGATCCCAGCTTCCTCCTAAATGAAGATCCTTTTATGGAATGTCAGAGGAGCTCGGAAGCCATCATTCCAACCCTCTTTTTATAGAATGTTGCAAATCCATAATTTTGATGTGTCATTTTAGAAACCAGGCTGGCGGGGACAATCTGGCCTGGTTTCAGAGGCAATAGTTAGAAAATGGTCCTTATATGCGGTTGAGGCTGTGGGTCTATCTGGAGGCATTATAGCCATCTAGCGTTCCTCAGCGGTAAAGATAGATATTGTTCATCAAAGTAATCAGCACCTAGGCCTTCTTATTACAGAGGGCTCTACCAATCCTTGGCTTCTATTGGCTGTTTATGGCAGTACTGATTTTCGGGAGAGACGGCTTCTTTGGACTGATCTTCATTTCCTCCTAGCTAGAGGGATCCCTGCTATTGTAGCTGGTGATTTCAATTGTATCACTGAAGCTAATGAAAAGCATGGGAAGAAGGGTCACTACCACTGCTAGCATCACTGAATTTAGTGATTTCATCAGTTCAGCTGGCCTTCTGGATTTGGGGTTTTCGGGGCCCCAATTCACTTGGTGTAATAATCGTCAGGGTTCTGCTCGGATTTGGGAGAGGCTGGATAGAGCTATGGCTTTAGAACAATGGCTTCAGAAGTTTCCTTCAGCTTATGTTGCTCATCTTCTGAGGATAGCTTCTAATCACTGCCCTATTCTTATATCTATGATGATAGATCAATATCATAGGAGACAGTTCAGATTTGAGCAGTTCTGGACATCATACACGGCGGCTCGATCTATCATTTCCCAGGTCTGGCATATTCCTATCCGGGGCAATGCTATATATGTCTTTCTCGCCGTCTTTTGCTGGTTAAAAGAAGATTGGCCAGATGGAATAGACTGGAGGTTGGTGATCTGGTAAGGCAGGTGGAACAACTTGAAGCTGATATTAGTTTCTTACAGGCTAAGGAGGATTAGGAGGGGTTTCTAGTGACCTCAGATCTCTCTGCTCTTCGGGCCAAGCTTGCTTTACACCACTCTTTACTTATCCAGCAGGAGATTTACTGGAGGCAACGGTCTAGGATTCAATGGATTCGATAAGGAGACCGCAATACGAGATTCTTCCACCAGGCCACTCTGAAACGACGGGCTGCTAATAGGATTTGGAGACTAGCCGATGATTCAAAGGGCTATCATGAGGATTTTCCTTCTATTCGGGACCAGCTCCTTCACTTCTTTCAGGCCAGATGATCGGAGTCCTCTGGTCTCGGCTCTCCGGTTACCCAGGTCCCTGCGTCTAGGAAGGTTTCTTCCCTGGAGAATGAAAGGCTGATCAGACCTATCACAGGGGATGAGATTCGTATGGCTTTATGGGAGCTTGGGCAGGACAAGGCCCCTGGGCCTGATGGCTTTCCTCCGTTCTTCTATCGTCACTATGGGGACATTGTTGGTCAGGAGGTGATCCAAGCGATACTTCTAGTTTTTCAAGCCAAGGACATCCCGGCGGAGTGGAATCGGACTCTTATTACCTTGGTGCCCAAATGTAATAATGCTACTCTCCCTCAGCATTTTAGGCCTATCAGCCTTTGCACCACTTTGTATAAAGTATGCGCTCGTCTGCTTGCCGACCGCCTCCACCTGGTGATGCCTCGCATTATAGCTCTGGAGCAGGGAGCGTTTATCAAAGGGCGCAGCATCTCCGACAATGTCCTTATTGCTCAGGAGGTTATGTATGATCTTCAGAGAGCCCCGACCAGGCAGTCCCTCATGGCTATCAAGTTAGATATGGAGAGAGCCTATGATAGACTTAGCAAGTCTTTTCTCTACCACTCTTTGCTGGAGTTTGGGTTTGATGATCTGTTCATCGATTGGATTATGGCTTGCATTCTGAGGCCCTCCTTCTCGTTGATCATTAATGGAAGCATGACTGAATTATTTCATTCTTTGTTGGGCTGCGTCAGGGATGTCCTTTATCCCCTCTGCTGTTTATTTTGGCAGCAGATGATCTATCACGTGCCCTCTATCAGGCTCAGGCTGATCACTGTATTGTCCCTTTTATGTCGTCTCCTACGGGTCCTGCGATCTCTCATCTATTATTTGCTGATGATTGTATCTTGATGGGGAGGGCTACCTCAGCCAACGCTTCTTCTTTTGCAGACATCCTTCAGCACTATTGTCAGGTCTCAGGTCAAAAGGTTAATGTATCCAAGTCTTCTATCAGCTTCAGTCCAAAGACCTCTAGAGCTACCATGGAAGCTATTGTCCACACGCTGGGTATCTCGTCTCAGACGGACCGTTTTCAGTACCTGGGTGTTCCCATGACTGGTAGATATCCCCGTTGTGTTGACTATTATGATCTTGAACTGAGGGTTCGATAGCGTATTGAGGGGTGGCAGGTTACGAGTTTATCTATGATGGCTAGGGTCATTATAATCCGTGCGGTTCTCTCCTCCCTTCCGATGTATCTTCTTTCCAATGCAGCCATCCCGATTTCTTGCCTCAGGAGAATTGAGAGATGCTTTAGGGACTTCTTATGGGCCTCAATGCAGGATGGGCATGATGTTTATCTATTGTCTTGGGAGAGGGTTTGTACTCCAATCCAAGAGGGCGGGCTTGGGATTCAGTCGTTGACTATTAGAAGGGAGGCTCTTTTGGCTAAGCATGCCTCACGGTTCATTCTGGAGCCGCAGAGTCTATGGAGCTCTTTCATGCGAGCAAGATATGGAGATTGGACTTCCTCCTCGATTGGGCAAACCTCGCGTCGGCATTCTTTCTTCTGGAAGGAGATTTGTCAATATGGTAGCTCTGTTATGGAAAACACTTCGTGGATGATTGGTGATGGCTCTTCTATTGACATTATTCAGGATACATGTATCTCTGACATACCACTATCTCGATGGCCTTCCTTCTATAGTATTGATGTCCCTACCAGTATGAAAGTGCAGGAGTTGCTCTCCTCTAATCCTCCCTCTTGGCATGGTCCGATGATGTCCCGATTCTTTGGTGAGGAGCTTGCTCATCGGATTATGTCCATTCCGATTACCCAGGGTATTTCCTCAGACTGTAGACTTTGGCGGAGATCTTGTCTTCCTAAGGCCCCCATGAAGGATCTGGTTAAGATCTTCAGGCCTTAGTCTTCGGAGACGATTGATGATGGATGGATCTGGAAGCTCCCTATCCTTTCCAGAGTTCAACTCTTTATATGGAAGATTCTGTGGGAATGTCTTCCCACTTGTGCTTTGCTTGTGAGGAGGGTCATGCCTATCCAGCCTATTTGTCTGATATGTGGTTTGGAGGAGGAGTCTACTTATCATGCCATCTTCTCTTGTTCCAGAGTGGTTAGGATATGGCAGTCAGTAGGCTATTACTGTAGAGCGGATCAGACTGACTCTTTGTGTTCCCTCTTCTTAGATGATCTCAGTATAAATGTGCCCTTTGGGCGGCTACGGCTTATCAGATCTAGTTGTCTAGGAATCAGATTATCTTTACAGATGACAATACTTCTTTTCACAGGATCATTACAAAAATTAGATCCCTGGTGACTGATTGTGCTCGTGGATCCCATTCAGGTGGTTTTGACTCTTCTGGCCTCTGGGGTTCCCCTGCTACTTCGGCAGCGAACCGGCACTCAGTTTTCATTTCTTGGGAGCCCCCTCCTCCAGGGTTTATCAAAATCAACTTTGATGGTAGTGTCCACGGGAGATCAGCTGGATCAGCCTTCGTCATCCATGGGCCGGAGGGTGATTTATTGGCCGCTGGTGGGCTTGGTACTCTGGATTCCTCAGTTCCGATATCTGAGCTCTATGCTGCTTGGCAGGGAATCAAATATGCGGTTCGGCATCTTCATGCTTATAACCTTATTATTGAGGGCGATTCCTTGACTGTGATTCGATGGCTGCGAAGGGACCAGGGCTCCCTTGCCCCTGCCATTCCGATCTTACAGGACATCTGGACCATCCTGAGGGAAGCTCATGCTGTCCTAATTCGTCATACTTATCGGGAAGTAAATACGGCAGCCGACTGGGTTGCTGTGTCAGTGGCTCACCATTCGAATTTTTGGAGGTGGAGACAGGGTGATCCCTTGCCTTTTATTTTTCAGCAAATTTTGTATTCTGATGTTCAAGGGCTGACTCGTACCCGTGTTGTATGATCGCCCGGTTGTACCAAAAAAAATAAAAAAAGTTAGCAAGAGAAATGACTATGAATATAAATAGTGATCCCAATTTAATATGAAAAAAAGCAACTAAATGCATAAAAAATATAGCAAAAGAAGATTTAGGAGAATCAAAAGGAGTAAGACTAGTAGGAAAGGAAACTTAGTGGTGGAATAAGGAAGTTCAAGCTATGATCAAGCTTAAAAGGATAAATTATAAAATTTAGCAAGAGGCTAGGAACGAAGAAAGTCTTAAAAAGTATAGGGATGCAAAGAAAGAAGCTAAAAAAGTGATAAGTAATGCCAAACTTAAAGCCTATGATGATTTATATAATAGACCAAATACGAAAGAAGGTGAAAAGATAATATAAACTAGCAAAACTAAGAGAAAAGAAAACAAAAGATCTTGACTATATTAAATGTATTAAGGATGAAAATAAAAGAATCTTAGTAAAAGAAGAAGAGACAAAAGAATGATGAAAAAGTTATTTCAAAAATTTATTAAATTAAAATGATTTAGTAAATTTAAGGGTAGAATGATGTGATAACCTAGGAGTAATAAATGAACATAAATTTTTTTGTAGATTTAGCATGCTTAAGGTTAAAAAGGCTTGGAGTAAAATAAAAAATGCAAAGGCATTAGGATCGGATGCGATCCTTATTGAGGTTTGGAAAGGCTTAGGAGAAATTAAAGTCATATGGTTAACCAATTTATTTAACAGGATTGTAGCAACTAAAAGAATGTCGGATGATTGAAGAAAAAATATATTAATACCCATATATAAATAAAAAAGATATTCAAAACTGTGCAAATAGAGAGATTAAGCTAATGAATCATATAATGAAATTATGGGAGAGTAATAGAAAATCGAATAAAAGCTGAAACTTTAGTGTCAAATAATCAATTTGGATTTATACCTGAAAGATCGACCATGGAAGCTATTTATTTATTAAGAAGATTGATGGAGAGACAGAAAAAAAAAAAAAGGACCTTCATATGGTCTTTATTGTTTTAGAGAAAGCATATGATAGAGTACCTAGAGAAATAATATGATGGGTTTTAGAGAGAAAAGGAGTTATCAAAAGGTACATAAAATTGATAAAAGATATGTATGATAGAACAATAACTATTGTTAAAACAACAATAGAAGAAATCAGTGAATTTCCAATTACTGTAGGTTTGCATCAACGATCTATCTTAAGTCCATATCTTTTTGTGTTAGTTATAAATGAATTAACCAAATATATTCAAAATGATATCCCATGATGTATGTTATTTGCAGATGATATAGTGTTGATTGATGAAACTAAATCTGGAGTAAATGCTAAGCTAAAGATTTGGAGAGAGACTTTAGAATCTAAAAAAGTTTTAAGATAAGTAGAACTAAAACTGAATACATGAAATATAAGTTTAGTGGGAGTAGAAATACAAATGAAGAAACAGCGAAGATTGCAAGCCACGAGATATCAAGGAGTAAAAAATTTAGGTATTTGAAATCAATTATCCAGCAAGAAGGTAAAATAGGTGAAGATGTGAATCATAGAGTTAAAGCATGATGGATTAAGTGGAGTGCTTCGGGAGTATTATATGATCGGCGCATTCCCTTAAAATTAAAAGAAAAATTCTATAAAATCGCTATTATGCTAGCTATACTATATGGAACAGAGTGTTGGGCAATATTGAAACAACATGTGAATAAATTAAGTGTAACAGAAATGTGTATGTTAAGATGGATATGTGGTAAAACTTTAAAAGATAGAATTAGAAATAAACATATAAGAGAAATAATAGGAGCAGCCCCAATTGAAGATAAAATGAGAGAAATCGATTGCGATGATTTCGACATATACAACATAGACCTTTAGATGCTCCAGTTAAAAAAAGTAATCTCTTAACAATCCATGCTAAGGATAGACGTAGAGGTAGACCTAAACTAACATGAACAAAAATAATTAAAACAGATATAACTATTTGTAATTTGAATGTCGACTTGGTCCTGAATAGAGCAGAGTGGAGAAAGTAAATTCATGGAACCGACCCCATGTAGTTGGGAAAAGGCTTAGATGAATTGAGTTGAGCTGAGCTATTAGGCATGCACATGTAGAAGAACTTTAATAGTGGAGTTAGGATCAGTGGAAGAACTTTAACAATGGAGTTAGGATCAGTAAAATACTCTCATGAATCTTTTTGTAATGCCATTCCCATATAAATAACCAAGTCCACTGCTAATACCATTCCCAAACAGATTATTCCCCTAGCGAACCTTTCAGCCCTTCGACAACATTTTCAGGCCACATCCAATCAGTTTAAAGTACTTGTGCTAACTTTAAGAAAAGCTTATAAAATGAATATCTTAAATGTGCAATAGCAGAAAAATCAAATAGCGCACTCTTCCTAGCTAACATAGGCAGGTTTGCAATAGGAAATACATTGATCTCTGAGACAAGATATAAGCCAAATATCCATATCAAACATGGTCCCTAATGATCATGACATTTAAGTGGTGGAAAGCAATCAGTTAAACCTATCAAAATTTAAACTAGCCACAGCAAGTCCAACAATCAGCACCAAAATCTGCAGTTATCCTCACTGGCCAGCAATCGTCACTGCCAGCAACCACATGGTCACTCCACATGTAATAACTATGCCACACAATGAGGCAGGAACCAAAAATCAACAATAATGGCAAGTGAGCTACCAAACAGAAACTTTGTACCACATTCGTATAGGAATATTGTTCATACATATTTTGTTATTTACCGGAACCAGATTCAAGCATCCAATGGAATGAATGCGAGCATGCAAAGATCATATTTTCTTGTTCTAATGATAGATATCATATTCAGTTCCAAGTTAGATTTGTTATCCACTGTACCTAAGCAATGTTACATGCACAATAAAGACTGGCAGAAGCATAGATGAGGTTACATTTTAATTATATGCCATTGAGATTCTTTTGTAAAAGATTGTGCAAGTATATTTCAAATGCACAGTATTATGAACAAATCCAAAATGACATCTGCATTGCAAGTTTGCAAATTACACATTCAAGATATCACAAATGGGAAGGGGAAAAAAAATGAAAAGAAAGCACCTCCTGCTAGAGATGATCTTTTGCATTTTTAATAATAGAGTAACATGTTGTGTCTCTCACTCGGGAGTACTTCAGCATTCAGACAACCAACACAACTAGGCAAGTTATAAGAAAATAGTCACCAACAATAAGTATGATCCAGACACCCAAAATAGAGCCCTCAAACACATCCCATGAACTGAAAGATAAGGAAACCCCATGAAAGAATGATCTTGGGCAAGCCAGCTGTGAGAGGGTGTCATCACATCAACATTGGTGGTGGCAAGCCAGCTGTGAGAGGGTGTCACATCAACATTGGTGGTGCCTAAGGCATGCCCATCATACTAATTGTAGATCATAATGAAGAATCACGTACTAAAATTGCTACAAGACTGAAAATAAAATTAACATAAATAATACTGCGAACACTGAGCATCAAGTGAGGACATGACTAACCCCTGCCCTAGCTAGGAGGTCCAGAGATGGAGGATCAATCCCCTTCTGATTAATCACAACGAAGTTATTGTCATTGCCTGCACAAACCTGCATATGACAGAATGCTCGCATGAAGTTTGCATATATATGCAGGATATTTGACATATTATGCATAACGAAATGCAAAATGATTCTTACTTTGTTCTTCAGTTCAATGATTTTCTTAACTCGCTCATCAACTTGACGTCTTTCAGCAGCAATCATTTTTTCTCTCTGCTCTGCATTGGAATAGAAGAACCCTGCATTTATTTCACTGACAAAAAAATGTATTAGTTGCAAGATTAAAAATTATTAGCAGAAGAACACCTTCATTGCACATTAAAAATACTTAATATGTTCTCCCTCAACGTTGATATGTCTCAAGTTCTGTTTAAAAATGATTGTAGTAATATTAATAAAGATTAACATAAATTTAACATAAGTAGGTCAATCTCATTATAAGATCAAGAATAAGGCAAAGAAACGAGGAGGAAAAAACTCCAATCACAGAGATCCTTTTACTATGATTAGAGCACATGAGGAATACTGAGGTCATCGATATATAATTAATTATTTCTAAAATGTAAATGCTACATTGTGTTATCTATGTTGCGAAGTAAGTCAATTTGCTAGTTCATCTGCCCTTCCCTTTGTTGCTAGTTCTTCCCTTCCATTGACAGGATGAGATGAGTTGCAGAACCTCACCCCCCCCCCCCCCCCCCAACCCAACAAAAAAAAAAGCCAAGCCAAAAAATGACAAGGTGAGGAAAGAGAGGCTGGAATTGTGGTTCTTAAGATATTCAACTGCTACCAGAAAAGGAGTGGCAAACAATCAGTGTAAAGGATGGCTACACTTAGATTTGTTCTTTTGTTAAATGTAGCATGAAAAATTGTGATAAGAGGATAGGAAGACATGGACGTGAGGATCCCAATATCCATCAGCATGACACTCAGAAAACAAGTGTCAGTCAATTTTGTTTATTATTGTAAAAAGGCTAAAAGATGACACAATCAAAACAGTAGCTTGGTGGCATATTAGACTGTATAATTTGTTCCTTTTTTCCAAACAATAGCATGGGAAATTGTGATAAGAAGAGAATAAAATATGGATGCAGCCATTTGGCAACCATGAAGACAACTTGAATGATGAATGGAAATGCAAAATTAATCTATCTTGCTTACATGTATTAAAGTTCATCCATCGATAGTGACTGCATACTCACATAGAGACATAATAAATAAGATAATGGAATAAATAATCATAGTTCATCCTGTAGATCTTATTTTTAGACTAAAAATCATATGAGCCCACAGAGAAACACTAAATTTCTTATGCTAGGAACATATCAATTGCACAGACAACTGACAGTAGAAGATCTAAACCAACTGCAGCATATCTCATCTACATAATTTAAAGCAAAGATGATGCAACAAAAAATTAGCTAAGATAAGCACCTTTTCTCATACTCCAAAGATACATTGCATGTCAGGATATAACAATTCTCTGCCCTTCGCTTCATATCAGGATGGCGGGAACCATGATCAAGAACAAGACCTTCAACCTAAAAAATGAAAATGGTGTACTAATAGTTAATGAAAACACGAATTCAATTGGCTTACTTGGGCAAAAGAAAGAAACAAATTGACAGATTGAGTCAATTGGTAGGTTTAATAATGGAAATTCTTACTTTTTAGAAAGGAAATAAGTTAATAAAAAGAACAAAGTACATCAATATGAAGAGATAAAGCATAGAGGATGCAATCATCTATTTAGGCTGTCACATTCTCCCCACAATACCTCTTTCCACCAAACAATTATTGCAACAAATGTGTTTCATCTTTTCAGTACTCTAGAAAAGTACTACTTATAAACTTATTTTTAATTCTTTGTTACATTACTCACCAAATCAATCACTAATAAGATCATAAAATCAATGGATTCCACAATATAACAATAAATATTTATTCGTTTCAGATCTTCAAAGGTATTCTAACACATGGATTACAAGAAAACTTTGTTTCCTTGTCCCCCACTAAGACAATTTTCACCATTATATGGTACAAAGCACAAAACATATTTTTCTACTCAAAGAAAGTAATTAATTGGATAAATATTTGAGATTAAAATGGAATATCATGAACATACCAATCGTGTATCAACATCGAACTTATGACGCATGTGCATTATCTCCACCATAAACAGATCGATTGGTTCATCAGGCTTGCGTATACAGAGCACCTGTCCATATCAAAATAAAAATTGCTCAATGCAAAGGATACTGAAGCACATTATGAGAAGGCATGAGGCAATCCTACAGCATGAACTTTAGAAATTTAAAAAAAAATCAGGCTTCATTTGGAAAGCATCAAAAATCAAAAGGACAATTAGTCAGATATCATAAAACTGGGGAAAAAAGAAAAATCAAAGGATGAATAGAGTTGTCTAAAGCATTGCTTCTGCAGTTAATTCATCGGATGGCTGGCAGTGCAAAACTGGGGGGGAGAAAAAGAAAATCAAAATATATAAACATGGCACAATATGCTTATCCATCATTTAAGCAAGACCTATTTTGCATACATACAGGCGAAAACATGATCTGCATACAGGTGATAGGAAACAAAAGAAGAAGAAAAAAAAACAAAGTTCATGATTGTTTATGTAATCAAGTTCAAAATAACAAGTAAAACCTATTAAATACCTTAGAAACATATATCTATGATAAATGTTGGATGAATTCATGGTCAGGTGCATTAAACAGCATCAACAGTAGGTCTGCCATACCAGTCTACTGTACATTACCATTATGGTACCAAGTTTTGATTCAACATAAGCCAAATTAGCCTCGTACCAATCCATATCGTCATATACCAAGTGGTTAAAAGTGAAAAAATGACATTCTATCTCAGTATGAGGTGCATAGCATACTGTACCAAACCAATATAAGTGCCAGTACATGTCTCGATACCAATTTTGCGGACCCTGATCAACACTTAATCTAGTATGTACATCTTGGTCATTTATTAAGTAGCCAAAATTATGATGGCCAGATCTTCAATTTCCAGTGAGTTTTAATTAAACAGCATAAGAACTTCATTGATGTGATAAAGTTCAACAAACACACAGATGCTTATACCGGCTAGGATATTTTTTTCTGTTAATGCCTTGGAGAAACCACATGTTAACATCAAGGAGTAATAGTAACAAACACCATTACAATAACCAACAAAGCCTATTCCATCTTTTCAGAGCCAGTTAAACAACTTTTCTTCATCACATAACACTAACAGGCTAACAGCTACAGAAGTTGTCAGTCATCTCTCCAGGCTATTGTAATAAGCATCAGTATAGATCTTGCAATAACAAGAAGAAACTTGTTCCAAGTTACCAAAGACATGTTTCTCAAGATGGGTACAAGTTTTTTTATAAATTATTATGTCTAATACATTATCAGTCATTTCAAGTTATCCACATATGAAGCTCACTGCAAGAAAAATAACACAAATGAGCTTACAATGAATTCTGAATAATGAAATCATGCTTACCGCATTAGCAACAATGTCAGTCAGTTGATCAGCCAATGCTTCATATAACTACAAGAAACAAGAATACCATGTTAGAAACAGAATGGATAAGTGAAGAACTATAAATAATACTAGGGAAAAATATGATTCACATTGAGAAATATATAATACCTTTGTCCTAAGAGTTGTTCTCGCTACCATTTTCAAGATCTCTTTATCAGGCACCTCACCCATCACAACAGGTGTCTTGAACTTTTCAAGAAATTCAAGAGTTGCTCTTTTTGCAATCTCAAACCCATCAACCAATACACGTGGGTGCATCCCTAGACCGATGCCATTTCAGAAGTCAAGGTCAACCATGATAACTTAAAACAGCCAAATCATTGACATATAGATGACTATTCTAATGAAAACAAGTTGACTTTGAACAATTTGAAATTATCAAACTCATCATCAAAGCTAACAAATGTTTCTAACATGCCACACTAAATATACTAGAGACTGGAAATAACATGTCAATATATAGAAAATGTATTCTCAACCTTCTTATTTTATATACAGAAACAATTAACTAAGAAGAATATGACGGAAGAAGATTTTACAATGTACAAGTTTATATTACTAAGTCGCACCAGTCCTTTAATAAGAGAGTAACCATCCAAGAAACATAAAATAAAGGGGAAAAAAACAGAGATGTTCACATAAGCCATCACTCCCTAAACAAAAGAGTAGAATCCTTTGGGCCAGTGAGAGTAACAATATAACTATTTACCAAGGTTTTCTTCATAAAACAAACTAAAATGTAATATCATTTACTAATTTAACCATCCAAGCCCTTTCCCTGTATAATGGGATTGATTTTTGGAACTCAATTTCAAGTCAAGAAGGCTGCATGGAATGATCTAATTAAACCATATGCCTTACTATTTACTTAAAATCAACATGATAAGAATTAGTGTCAAGTTCTTCACTCAGCAACTTTAAGCAAGAAAGGTATCTGTCATGAAACTAATATGCTAGTTAGTGGGGAAAGAGACCTGCACCTTATTGGTCATGGTTTAGGATTATAAAACCATAAAACAACTCTACAATACTACCTTATACGTCAAGGGGGCCTAGACAAAGAGAAGAAGATAAATTTATATGAGAAATTTCGTTAAAGTGTAAGGCACGAAGAGTTAGCCAGAGTTGAATCAATACACAGTACCAGGTAGGATGGAAAATGCAAGCCCTTCAAATTCCTTACCACTTCTTTTCTCAGACATCAATGCACGAGTTAACAGGTTAACATGCGATGTGGTGAAAGCCCTCCAATATATAACCTTACTTTTCTGATGTTCTGGGGCTATCTATTGGAGCATCAATGCCTCTAGGGGGTAACCCGTTATAACAAATATACCTTAGACATCTTCGTGAAATAATATTTTGGGTTTTGGTTGGCTGTTGGAACACAGATTCCATGGATATTTTGCTACTTTATCGTAGAGGTGAAATTAGGCTAAGACTAGAAGCCCACAACCCTAGATTTTTGGCCGCTGGAATTAGCTCTTTTTGCTGATCTTTAACGTAGTGTGTGACTATGTGATGATGATGATGGGGCTCCCATAACTCGAGCTGAACATTTCTATCCACCGAGCCATTGGTTTAAAAAGACAAAACCCAGAGCCATAATAAGCTTTCCTTGCCACCACCCTTTGATTATGGATAGATCCACACGGTGAACCACCTACATAAAACCCTAAGTACGAACCACTACTATGGCACTGGTTATATGAACCAAACCAAGATTTTTTTTTTTTTCCTCCCCTCAAAACGAGCAATTATTTTCCTCCAAAACAACCAAGAATAAATGCAGAGGAGCGTAGAGCGAACCTTCATCAATGTAGCGCTCGGACTGTTTCATGAGCTCCCCAATGAAGAGCACAGTGGAGGTGGTTCCATCCCCACTGGTGTCGTCCTGAGCAACCGCCGTCCTCGCAATCATGATGGCCGTCGGGTTTTGGATTTGCTGCCCAGAGGATCGCAGTATCAAGAACACCCGAAGCACAATTTCTTTCAAGAAAACGTTAAAGATCACATTTTTTTTTCTTTCTTTTGACGAGTGTTTGGAAGAAGACTCATACCATTTCCTTCAAGAGGGTGTTGCCATCTTTGGTGAGCTTGATGTCCCCCGCTCCTCCAACAAGCCTGAGAAGACATCACATGAGAAAGAGAGAGACACAGAAGGAAGGACGAGAGAAGAGAGAGGGAGAAAAGACGATGGGAGAGGAAAGAGGAAGGGAGGAGAGTGAGTACATCTTGATGGTGCCCTTGGGGCCGAGGTTGGTCTTGAGGACATCCTGGAGGCCCTTGGCGGCGTTGATGTTCATGTGGAGCGCTGCCGACTTGTTCAGGACCTCGGCGTTCGGATTCAGCACGCGGAGCGACATCTTCGATTCCTTCAAGATCTCTCTACTCGAGATGTTAGCAAGAACAGGATGAGGGCGAGGAGACGGCGAGGTGGAGCGAGAGTAGGGTTTTGGATGGGCTTCCTTCTGGAGAGAAAGGACGGGGAGGGAAGTAGAAGCTACTAGAGACGCAAACCGAGTTAGGTTGTGGTGGGCTGGTAGGTTGTAGTGGGCTGGGCTTTAGGCTTCTTTGTTATTGGACCGTGCGATGAGACTTGTTGTCCAAAGAGCTGGATCCCCTTTCTAGCCCATGTTATCCTATAGGTTCGGCTCTACGAGGCTACATAATTTATTGCAGAAAATAAAAATAAAAAAAAAACGAGCCTAAAGTCATCAAATTTGATCTAATTTGCTCTAAAATTTGAACTTGAGATTTGCATGACCATGTTGATGGATAAGAAACTGCGACTCAAGCCTTGTTTGAGGATAACCGCTAGCAAAAACAAGATAACTATTTTGAAACAACTAAGGCTAATGGTTATCTAAAATAGTAGGATGTGTATAAGAAAAACAATTAAAACATCGTGATTTTAATTTATTTTGAATCGATTTTTTGATTTATCGATTTGGTTTCCATTTAAAAATTTTCGAAACAAAAAAAGTTGGCTCGATTTTGCTTTGAATTTAAAAAAAAAATCGATACCGAACGAATTAAACCATATATACATATTTATAAATTTTTATGTATATTATGATTAAAATTGACTTTTTACAAAAATATATGTAAATAATTATGCTATATGAAAGATATATTATTTTTTACTATAAATACTTAAATTGCTATTTAACTACATAAATTTTTTTTGTAAAAAACTGATCTCATAGATATATGCAAACCGTTATGTCAAACCAAAATCAACCTGAGTTTTTTTATTTTGTTTGATTTGGTTTACTAGAATAATTGGTTTGATTTTGTCTTTAGTTTTAAAAACTAATATAAATGATTAGATTCTAAAAATATTCTAATCCATCAACATTTTCTATCAAAATAGGATGTGTTGAGGGGTAAAATCGTCATTGCATTGATAACCGTGCGAAGGGGCTAAGATCAGCCCATCCCCCCGCCCACTACGTTACGCCCATGAAGAACGAGCTGACTAATGTGGTCTAGGGGCCGAGCAACCAATAGCTCAGCTTCCCCGAGCTACCCATAGCTCGATTTTTCATAGCTCGTCCTCCCCTAGCTACCCATAACTCGGCCTCCCCGAGCTTCCATAGCTCGATTTCCCCGAGCTACCAATAGCTCGGCCTCCCAGAGCTTCCATAGCTCGATTTCCCTGAGCTACCAATAGCTCGGCTTCCCCGAGCTTCCATAGCTCGATTTCCCGAGCTACCAATAGCTCGACCTCCCCGAGCTTCCATAGCTCGATTCCCCCGAGCTACCCATAGCTCGTCCTCCCCGAGCTTCCATAGCTCGATTTCCTCGAGCTACCAATAGCTCGTCCTCCCTGAGCTACCCATAGCTCGTCCTCCCCGAGCTACCCATAGCTCGGCTTCCCTAAGCTTCCATAGCTCGATTTCCCCGAGCTACCCATAGCTCGGCCTCCCCGAGCTACCCATAGCTCGGCCTCCCCGAGCTTCCATAGCTCGATTTCCCCGAGTAACCCATAGCTCGGCCTCCCCGAGCTTCTATAGCTCGTCCTCCCCGAGCTACCCATAGCTCAGCTTCTCCGAGCTTCCATAGCTCGGCTCCCCGAGCTTCCGTAGCTCGCCCTCCCCGAGCTTCCATAGCTCAGCACACACCTCCGTGGAACCCGACGCGGGAGAGCCTAGGCCTATCGTAACAGAATCCCAAACAAAGAATCATATTGAGAAGTGGTCTAGGATCTAGAATAACTGCCTAGGACCTACGCATTTATCAAATCTCAGGCCATCAAAGAGCTCTCCCAGCCGTCGATCCTTCAACGAACAAGATACGATCCCACCGGCCTTACAACAGCTTGATTCGAATCATTTCCGTATCCTAACAACCTTCGAACCTCCCAGAAGGCGCTCAAGATCCAGGTGATTGCCTATAAATACGATATTCCCATACTCTCTCATGTATGCGCTCACAGCTCCTGGCCCACTCTCACTCACACTCACTCTTTTTCACATTCACCGTTCGTCAGCGCTCCCCCAGAGCTCCCGATTGGCCACTCCTGGAGGGACTCCCCAGAGATCCTTCTCCTTATTTCTGTTGATCGTCGATCCCCACTGACTTGAGCGTCAGAGGGTCTTCCGCGGAGGGCCACCCCAACGCCTCTCGCGTGAGGGCTTATGTGCAGGTCCACCCAGGAGGAATCCCAGATCAGGAGACCGACCGTGCCCGAGTCGGAGGACAGATCCCGGCAGCAACAGATTGGCGCTAGAGGAAGGGCCTCAAGTCCCATTAAAACTTGAAAAAAGGAGACAAGGATCTCAATCTGGAAGAGAACCCCTCCAATGGCTAACTGAAGAAGGGCAACTTCTGAAGCCCAGGACCATGACGCCTCCCAGAGACCTGATCCGATGAGCAGCGTGGCGCCGCAGCTGCCACCCATCGAGACCCCATCGCCGCCAGCCATCCCGGTGACACAAGACCAGTTCGCCTCACTAGTCCAGCAGGTCCAAGCCCTGACCCATCTGGTTCAGGAGCGCCTCGCAACCGCCCTTGCTCTACGCCTCCCTGAGGAGGCCGCTGCCCCTCTCTCTCCAGCCACCTCCTCCTCTGGTCCGCATAGAGCCGCGACCCCCGCACCGACCCAAGGGGGACAAACCAGCCCCACGATGTGGCTACAACAGGGATCCTCCCAGATCTCGGCAGGCCCGGTCCCTCTCCCCGGTGTCCTTCCGCCATGATTCGACGTCGTCCCGCGCTCTCCTCACCCAGCTCCTCCTCTTACATCTGAAGAGGAGATCCGCCGACAAATCTGGGAGATGCATCAGGAGCTGGACGCCACCAAGCAGGCCCATCCGCCTCAGCCCAAGGCAGAGCAGGGCATCCCTTTCTTCAAAGGGATCATGGAGGAAGTGATTCCCTCCCATGTTAAGCTACCTGCCATCGAGCCCTACCATGGCTCTTCTGATCCGGATGATCATCTTAGCAACTTTGGTCAATAATGATGTTCCACGGAGCATCAGACGTGATCCACTGCCGCGCCTTCCCTTCCACCCTCAGAGGATATGCCCGAACCTGGTTCAACGCCTTGAAACCAGGTTCCGTTGATTCATTCGACGAGCTGAGCCGTCTTTTTATTGGCCAGTTCGATAGTAGCCGCCGTCACCGACGAAGATCCGACTCCCTCTCTGAAGTTAAGCAGAGAGAGGGAGAGTCCTTGAGAAACTACCTTGGCCGTTTCAACAAGGCCATGCCGGAGGTGGACCACCTTAATCATGAGGTGGTTATGTCCGCCATAGCGGGGGGAGTTTTGAAGGAGAGTGACTTCTACCTGGCGATGCAAGTCAGCTACCCCCCGAACCTCTCCGATATGATGGCCCTGGCAGATAAATACGCCAGGGTCGAAGAATCACGGAGAGCTACCCATGCCGAGCTGGCGAAGAAGAAAGAGCCTAAAGGTTCGGACAGGCACCGACCGATTCGTCAGCCGAACCCGCCTCGCCGCCAAAGAGCTCCCCCGCCGTCGCCAAGAAATCGCTCCCGGAGCCCACCCAGGTGATTCGACCGGTACACTCCACTAACTGTACCCAGGGCATAAATCCTCATGGAGATAGAGCGCTAGCTCCCCTGGCCAACCCCTCTCCGAGGGAACCCAACTCAGAGGGACCCCACCAAATACTGCCGCTATCACCGGGAGCACGGCCACGACACTGAGGAATGCTGGCAGCTGAAGAATAAAATTGAGAGGCTGATCCAGCGGGGTCGACTGAACCAGTTCAGGAGGGCACCTGAGCCGGGACAAGGAGGTGACCGCCAGCCCGAACCTCAGCAGCCTCCTCCTCCTCCCAATCCACCCGTGATCAGCCACATTAACGTGATTGAAGAGGCCGGCGGCTCGAGCTCTAGAAATGATAATAAAGGCTCGACGCCAAAGAGAGCACGAACGAGCGAGCTCGCCTTCTCCGACGATGATCTCCAAGGGATACAGTTTCCACATGACGACGCACTGGTTGTATCCCTCAATTAAATAACTATGATGTAAGCCGGACCCTTATTGATAATGGAAGTTCCGTGAATGTTTTGTACCTTGATGTGTTTGCTAAGATGAGATTGCTCATAGAAAACCTCCGAGCCGTGGACTCCACCCTAATGGGGTTCACGGCGATGTCATCGTCCCGGAAGGGGTCGTGACCTTAACGGTTCGGTAGGAACCTGGCCCCTTATGGCCACTGTTCACACTGACTTCCTAGTAACTAAGCTCAGGTCGCCCTACAATGCCATATTTGGAAGACCCAGCCTGATGTCTCTCAAAGCCGTCGTCTCCATCCCACACTATCTATGAAATTCCCCACCGGGCAAGGAATTGGTGTCGTCCGAGGGAGCCAAACTATGGCTCGGCAGTGTTTCATCACCAGCCTTCAGTCCAGAATGCCTGAAGTTGATGGACTGGACGCTCGGGAGGACTTCGCTGAGCAACGGGGGGAACCAGCCGAAGAGCTGGAGGAAGTACCACTGGACGAGGCTCGTCCCGACCGAACCATAAAGATCGGGTCGCTGCTGAAAGGCGAACCTCGGCGGGAGCTGATCGAATTTCTTCAAAGCAACGCCGATGTCTTCGCTTGGTCCACCTCCGACATGCCAGGAATCAGCCCCGAAGTTCTCGTCCACCGCCTTAACGTGGACGAGATGTACCGGCCCGTCAAGCAAAAGAAGAGGAGCTTTGCCTCAGAACGGCAGAGGGCTATTGAAGAGGAGGTCGATAAACTCATCAAGGCGAACTTCATCCGGAGGTAAATTACCCAAATTGGCTGTCAAATGTCGTCATGGTGAAAAGTCGAACGGTAAGTGGCGGATCTGCATCGACTTCACCGACCTCAACAAAGCATGCCCGAAGGACAGCTTCCCTCTCCCCCGGATTGATCAACTTGTGGATGCCACCTCGGGTCATCAAATGCTGACGTTCATGGATGCCTACTCCGGCTACAACCAGATCCAGATGGCCCCCAAAAATGAGGAAAAGACCGCCTTCATAACCGACCGAGGTACTTACTGTTACCGTGTTATGCCTTTCGGTCTTAAAATGCAGGAGCCACCTACCAAAGGCTGGTCAACAAAGTATTCAAGGAACAAATCGGCCGGAATATGGAGGTATATGTCGACGACATGCTGGTTAAAAATAAAGAGGTATCACAGCACGTCAAGGATCTCTCGGAGAGCTTCGCGACACCGCAAATATCAGATGAAGCTCAACCCAACTAAGTGCGCCTTCGGCATTAACTCCGGGAAGTTCCTCGGCTTCATGGTCTCCCAGCGAGGTATCGAAGCTAACCCCCAAAAGATTCAAGCTCTCCAGCAGATGACACCCCCGGCGTCAATTAAAGAAGTCCAACGCCTAACCGGAAGGATAGCGGCCCTTAACGCTTCGTGGCGCGCTCTGCCGAAATATGCCTCCCCTTCTTCAAAACACTTCGGTCGGCCAAAAATTTCCAATGGATTTTCGAATGCCAAAAATCATTTGAAGACCTCAAGAAGTACCTCGGCTCTCCCCCTCCTTAGCAGTCCAAGTCCCGGGGAGACATTGTTCCTATATCTGGCTGTCTCGGAAGGTGCCGTTTGTTGGTGCTGGTCAGGGAAGAAAACAAGACCCAGAAGCCGATTTATTATGTCAGCAAACTGCTCCGTGACGCGGAGACGAGGTATAGCCGAATTGAGAAGATGGTGTTGGCCTTGATCACCTCTGTTCGGAAGTTGCGGCCATACTTCTAGGCGCATTCTGTGACGGTCCTGACTGACCAACCTATCAAGGCGGTGGTCCATCGCCCGGAGACATCAGGGAGAATGACTAAATGGGCCGTCGAGCTGAGCAAGCACGACATCCAATTTCAGCCTCGCCCGGCCATCAAAGCTCAGGTGCTAGCCGACTTCCTCCTCGAATGTACCATCCCGGAGGATGGCTCCACTCCTGACTCCCCGAGAACCAAAACCTGGCGCCCGGTGGCTCCTCCATGTTAACGGGTCATCCAACGCTCATCGCTCCGGAGCAGGCTTGGTCCTCACTAGCCCGGAGGGGGCAACTTTTGAGTATGGTGTCCGCTTCTCCTTCCCAGCCTCCAACAATGAAGCTGAGTACGAAGCCTTGTTGGCCGGTCTCCGGATTGCCCGCAGCCTTAAGGTGGAGAAACTAAATGCCTTCACCGACTCCCAGTTGGTGGCAGGTCACGTGCGAGGGGAGTTTGAGGCTCGTGAACCGAACATAATCCAATATCTCTAAGAGGTGCGGAGCCTACTCTTCCATTTTCGAATTTGAGATCACTCAGATTCCTAGATCTGAGAATGCTCGTGCCGACCTGCTATCTCGGCTGGCGACCGCGGAGTCAATGGACGCCGAACAAAGATTCCATCTGGAGACCTTGGAGAGACCAAGTATCGCGAAGCCGACCGAGTGATGCAAGTTAAGGCCGAACCATCATGGTTCGACCCCATCCTGAAGTACCTCAAGGAAGGGTCGCTCTCGACCGGTCGAAGGGAAGCTAGAAGGCTAAAACTGCAAGCCACCCACTATGTGCTAATTGATGACCAGCTCTACAAGCGGTCTTTCTCCATGCCGTTGCTCAGATGCCTTCGCCCATCTGAAGCTAATTATGCCCTTCGAGAGGTGCACGAGGGGATTTGCGGCAACCACCTGGGGAGCCGGTCCCTGTGCCACAAGGTGCTGCGTCAAGGTTACTATTGGCCGACCATGCAGAAGGATGCAGACGACCTTGTCCGAGCTTGCGACCCTGCAAAGAAATTCTATATTCAGAGGCTTCCCTCTGCTAGCTTGGTCCCCATTTCCTCGCCTGGCCCTTTACCAAGTGGGGTTGGATATTCTCGGCCTGTTTCCGCTTGCCACGGGGCAGCGAAAATTTCTATTCATCGCCATCGTTTACTTCACTAAGTGGGTCGAGGCGGAGGCAGTTGCACAAATAACCGAGGCTCAGGCCAAGGACTTCATGTGGAAGTCTATCATCTGCCGCTTCGGCCTCCCACACACTATCATTACCAACAACGGCAGGCAATTCGACAATCCGAAGTTTCGCCAATTCTGCGAGGAGCACGGGATCCACCACTGCCTCACCTCGGTGGGCACCCACAGGCCAACGGGCAGCCGAAGTAACCAATCGAACTCTGCTTCAAGGGATCAAAGCTTGACTTTCCAAAGCCTGAGGCAGATGGGCGGATGAATTGCACCATGTCTTGTGGGCCTACCGCACCACCCCAAGAGTACCCATGGGCGAAACCCCATTCCAAATGGCTTTCGGTACGGAGACCGTCATCCCCGTGGAGATAGGGCTCCCTTCTCTATGGGTGGAAAGCTACTCGGAGAAGCCAGCGATGAGCAGCTACGTACCAACCTTGACATGGTAGAGGAGCTGCCTACCAGCAAAGAGTGGCCCACTACCATGCCTCCAGAGTCAAAGGGAAAGCTTTCTTGCCCAGCGACCTTGTTCTTCGGAAAGCATCTTCTCCAAACCGCTGGAGCAAGGAAAGCTAGCCCCAAACTGGGAAGGCCCTTACCAAGTAGCGGAGATCGTCGGACCTGAGACCTACAAGCTGCAAGATCTAGGCGAAAGATCCATCCCTCGGACATGGAATTCGGACAATCTCTGTAGTATTATCAGTAGGGTACGCCCTCTACAGGCTCGCCTTCTTAAATTTTTGTCGGCACTTGTTTCATAATTTATGACATGAATCACCATAAATTATATCGCCAAAAATTGTGAAAAGAAACATATGCTGCTTACCAATCCTCGGCACGATCGAGTTACCTATTTAAACAGGGAATCTCCGAACCTCGGCTGGGCCGAGCAACAGTTCCGAACCTCGGCTGGGCCGAGCAACAGTTCTCCGAACCTCGGGGGCCGAGCAACAGTTTCCGAAACTCAGTTCGGCCGAGCTATAAGTCTCCGAAACTCGGTTGGGCCTAGTGATGAATCCTAAAGCCCTGGCAAAAACCGAAGCATGCAAACCTCGATTAAAGACGAAGGATTTCCAAACAGTCCCAAGACTTCGGCCAGTTTGAAAAAACGCACATTGTGCAAAACCGCCAAAAAACAAAGTCTGTGCCTTTAGCAAATCCCTAAAAGGCTTGGCAGGCCCTACACGACTGCCAAACACCTGTCTCAAACAAGACCATGACTTAGCTCAAACCCACGGGACCACCCAGATCCCCCATCGGTTCAAACAGAAACGAGCATTTTTTTTTTATGAACTGAACGACATATCATCAAAAGAGCAAGAAACTGCCAAAAAAGACTTTTTTTATTATTTATTGTAAAGATAAAAGTATAGAAAGAAAGAAAAATGGCCTTCGCATAGGCCTAACGACTCCCCCCAGGAGCTGCCGGGTCTTCCACATGGCGGGACATCTCGGCGACTTGCTAGCGGAGGGATGCAATCTCCTCCTCCTGCCGGCGTACGACCCGGCGAAGGGCCTCAGTCTCCCTCGTGGAAACAGCGAGGTACTCCTCAACCGCCTTCTCAAGCTGCTCGTGGCTTGCGAAGGCTGATTCCAAGGCCAGGCCGTCAACCACGATGGTGGGACGGCTCCCCTCGGACCCCCCACGACCGTTGTTCGCTACGCCTGATCCATTGGATGATTGCTCTCCACCCTGAGAAGCCATGTCAAGAGCTGTTGAGAGGCTAACCGAAAGGATGGTGAATGCTGGCATCCCTCTCATCCGTATTATACTCCTAGGCAAGTATCCGATTAGTCGGGTCATAAATACCGACCCATGGGAATTCGCCACGTGTCGCCACTTTAGCTGGCGACCATAGACCCGAAGGGCCCTGCCCCCTCCGAGGGATATCGGTAAACGTCGACGAATTACTCGGGAACCCCCCTCCTTCTCTAGAAACTAGGTTCCTACCGATTTGCGGGCCCTCGCAGAGTAAATGCCCTCGAACTCCTCCTAATTGCCTTAAATCGGCCGCCCTTGAAAATGCGAAGAAGAAAGAGCGTCAGCACCTGACTGACTCGCTTCCCTCGAAAGTAGCCAAATCATAAATGTCGGGCGTACCCATGTCGCCCATCCGCCTTGGCGCTCCGCGCCGAATCTCACAGGAACCAAGCATCATGAGTCTCGGTGGCAACCAAGTCATCCTCCGAGCCATAAATCCCGAACCTGCCGAACCGAGCAACAATTCTCCGAACCTCGGCTGGGCGAGCAACTATTCTGAACCTCGACAGGCCGAGCCATAAATTCTCGAACTCGGCTGGGCCGAGCAACTATTCTCCGAACCTCGCAGGGCCAAGCCAATCTCCGAACCTCGGCTACGCTGAATCATGACTCAACCTCGGCAGGGCCGAGTAATAAATATCTGAGCTTCGGCTAATGTAAGGAACTATCAAACAATCTCCAGGGTTCCACCCGAATTCGGGCAGCCTGAGAGCCTCAGCTAGGTTGGATAGCGTGGAATCCTCAAACAAGTACGAGTGATATCCTGCGCCTCGTTTTCATCACCAATAACAACTCTCAACAAAAGAAATAGAAACTAGGGGAAAGAACAAAACTTCCTTTATTTCATAGACATCGAATCAAATTACAACCACTGAGAGGCATTACAAGTGCATTGAAACACATGAAATAAAAATGGGTACATAACTCGGCAAACTGCTCCAAAGCAGCTTCGTGCGACTATGATGCTTCAGCATCCGGTCCAGCAAATCCAGGCAAGCCACGGGCCAGTCAGCTCGACCGATAATGAGCGGATGACATGGCCCAACCGTTACGACCAGCTTCAATTAATAATGATATCTCGGCACCCAACCAAGATATCAGAGAAATCAAAAGGGTGGATGGGCTTTTGTCCCAAACCACCCAACCGAAGGGCCCCCCGACGAGGTAGAGGGAAGATCGCGGACCCTGATACCAGGGCACTCCCGCCAAACTAGTGTGTACAGCTAGCCATTGCCCAAGTCGTAGGCAATGTAGTAGTGGACCACACACCATCACCCCCTCCTCACGTGGCAAAAGATTCCCCGGGCGAACGAGCCCAGGGATTGAGCCAGGGGAGGAGGAGAAATTCACGCAAGCCATGGGGAGCACGCGTGACTTCCTACCCTACGTCCCGAAGGGTGAAACCACAAAGGTCACACGGGAAGCGTATATGTGCGCTCTCCATGCGATCTCTACGGACCTCCTGTGCGCTCTCCATACGATCTCCGGAGCTCCTTTCTTGAGGGCAAGCACCCCCCAGCGGCCTTCATCACCCCAGCTGTCCGGAGGACAACGACAACTTGCAGGAAAAACTTGGTCCGCCCGCTCTAAACTCGGAGGGACAGGCATCATGAGTATCTTCATGATTCGCAAAAGAGAAAACTTTGGGATGGCCCAACACAGCCCTCCTTCCCTTTTTATAGGCGGAGACAAGCGGGAACAGCTATCAGAAAGCCCCGAGACTTAAAACGCCAAGCCGCGCCACCACATGGCCTCCTGAAATGAAAACAGCGCCCCCCAATGCGTGCCAGGCACGTCGTCCAAGCCATGACGCATGCCAAAAGATTACTTCTGATCCCGGATCACGAGCTTTAAATGCATAAAACCGTCCGCCGACCTCGCAGATACTGGCAGATCTGGGAAATCATCCTGCGAAAACGACATCCTCCAATGGCAAATGAGCACTAACACTGCACGTCAAAGCGACCTACGTTGGAAAAGGTTCAACAAGGTTCGTCGGAAAGTGCCAGGCGACCTTTTGCTGGCCGCATAGCCGTACCCCTACTTCGGTGAAACAAAAATTGACCCGTCTTGGAAAAGACAAAGCACTGACAGGGGTAATAAATAGATGCGAAGGCAAAACCCTCTTTTCGCCAAAAAGAAATAAGGGGATGACACGAAGATTCAGCAAAACCCCTGTTCGGGGGCGAACTCCCCTCTTTTCGTTGAGGGCACAATCTCAGTTTGGCCACTGATAGACGGACTACCTCGGCTAGCCGAGCTATTTGGCCCCTCGGCCCTAGCCGAGCTACTTCATCACTCGGCCCTAGCCGAGCTACTTCATCACTCGGCCCTAGCTGAGCTACTTCATTCTTCGGCCCTGGCCGAACCACTGCGTCATTCGGCTTAAGCCGAGTTAAATCGTCTCTCAACCCCCACCTTTTATACCAAGCTGCGTTGTCACTTGACTCTCTCGACAGGACTATCCCTATGCCTTAGCCTCGACCAAGATGTTCCTTCCAGAAAACGAACCAAGCGGCACTCGCAGTTGGGACGAAAATTTAGACAAGAAATCATCCAAGGGAGACAAACAAATGAAACAATTGACACTTTATTGATTTTCGGTCAAACTACAAAACGAAAGAAAAAGAAAATACATATGAGCCCCCAAAGGGTCAAGACTTGGGATCAGACCCGGCGTCTCTTGCGGCAGCACCAGCGGGAGCATCACTTGGTCCCCCCTCCTCGGCGGTATCCACCGGGATACCTCGGCGGCGACGTCAACTTCCAGAACAGCTTTGAGGTCGACGTCAGAAATCTCCTCATATTGTCTTCCTTGGCCCCCGGGGTGCGTGTCTCATAATACTCGGTTTCCAAACAAGACATTCCAGGTCAGGATAGGTTTGGCAACCTTAGCCCGCGCCTCCTCTTCGCCGAGATGGAATGCATCGGCCCAGGCGCCTGCGTTCGTCGGCAAACTCGGTAGAGTTCTTGTACTCCACCGCTGAAGAGGCCCGCGCGTTTGCCTCGGCTAATTGCTTCTCCAATTCGAAGATCCTTCGGTGCCTCGAGGCCGCCTCCTCTCCGAATGCCGCCAACGCTCCTGAAACTCCTGGCCCACCTTGTTAAACTGCAACAAAGAGCCAAGTAAAGCAAGCCGGAAAACCAAAACGGGTTAAACAAATAGCATCCTACCTGCTCGCCCCGCCGAGCTAGCTCACCCTCCAACACTTGGACCCTATTAAGAGCCCTAGACTTAGCCGATTGGTTTTGCCGGAGGCTCTCTTTTAGCTCGTCCATCCGGGACTGGGTGTCTCCAATTTCTTGATGGGCGAAGTCGAGCTCGTCAGATAGTCGGGCAGCTCGTTCATCCGACCACTTTAGCCGATCCTTTGTGTCGGCGAGCTCTTTATTCAGGCGGATGAGGTGGTCCTGCTGCCCCCGACACCTATGCTCCTCTCCTCGAGCCTTTTACTCCAGTTGCCTTTATCCTTGGCATGGCTGGCTTTCAGCTGATCCCACCTCTTATCAAAGAACTGCTGCATAGATTTGACCTTGCTCTTGTGCTCCACCTTGGTCTGAGATAACTCCAGACTTAGCTTCTCGGACTGCTCACAGAAGCCTTGAAGCTCACCGACTTGTGTAGCAAGTTGAGAGGCTCTTTCCCTCTCAACTGCAAGAACCCTGCGAGCCTCCTCGAGCTCCCTCTGAAAGACCACCAGGGCCCAGGAAAGTTTATCAGTAGAATCCACCCTCTCCTTGAGGCGATCAACCTTCTGGCGGGCCCGAGCCCAAGCTCCAACATCCAGATGCAAGCGACATTTCAGCGCCCTCATGATCAGGGCATTTGCAAAAAAGATTGCACACATAAAGAACATAGTCGAACTAGTTGACTAAAGACCTTACTTGGTGCGACAACCTACCCGAGACGCGTAGTCTGTAGCGATCCTCGTGAGAGCAAGATCGTCAATCTCAGGGAGGAGAAAAGCCTCATTCGGCGCTCCGGTGCGTCTAAAGGCCATCTTAACAAGGTCCTCCGAGTGACTCCCTCCGTCGAGGAACTCTCTCCCCTTGGAACGCGGACCGCATCAGGGCAGAGAACCTGGCGCTCACCTTCGGGTCGCGTGAGTGGAAGTCCGTGCTCAGGGAGCCAACCTGGGCACCCGTGACCCATGAGGTCCTCGGTTGGCCGGCTTCCACCACC